>JAXGGA010001287.1:0-159293 GCA_038373865.1 Uloborus plumipes
GTTTTTTTTCTCCAGGAGACTTTTTTTATTTAAAATACGAGGGGAAAAGTCACATAGACTTTATGTAGTAAAAGTCCAGCACACAGACAGTGATTAATAAGCGAAAAAATCTTTCAGGACAATCCCCGAAACCCAGAGATTTCAAGAAACTAAAGAAAAGGCAGAGTTCATCCCAGGAGATGTTATGAACAAACTTAAGCCAGGTCACAATTGTTAGTTTTAAAGACAAGTACATATTTGTAGACGACATGAGTGACTTCCATTCATGTTAAATTTTTGTATTTCAATTCAAAAGCATTTCTTAAAATTACTTTTCATTTTTCATAAGTTCAAAATTATTTTGGATTTTGACAAATTATAAACGGTTACTGGTATTGAAATTATGCATTTATTTGACAGTAGTTATCTGTTCTTATTCTCCCCCATCAATATTACTCAAGTTTGTGAGACCTATTACAGGTTAAATTGAAAAAAATAAAAATTTTAACATGTGTTTCGATTGACCCCTATCAGCGGAGTGATTCGGAACAACCATAATTTCCCACATATTTTAATAATAATTGTTCAAAATGTTTTGTCTTTGCTTGGAATATCAAAAGTAAAGCAAGACCGAAGTTTTTACCCAAAAAATCAAATTTTAAAAAAATCTTTTAACTGCTTTGTTTACAATCAAAGCTGAAAAGTGTTCAGATTCACCCCATTTTACGGTACTTATATTCCTTGAAAATTAGAGGTTATCTAAAAGCACTGGGCTAAAGAGAAAACTATCGCCAGATGAAAAATGTGTAGCAAAATTGTCTATGTGTTTGTATATCTATTTAAAGTAGGAGACTTAATTTAAAAAAAAACTTTATATCAACTGTGAGGATTATTATTACTGTTAATAAAATTATTCATCATAGTTTCTTAGTAAAGGTATACTTTAAAGAATAATAATTGAAAAATATATTTTCTGCCGATTAATCGGCCCGATTTTGCCGATTATTAATAATTGGTAAAGTGGCCGATTATGGCCGATTAATCGGTACTGCCGATTAATCGGTGCATCCCTAGTTTAAAGACCAACTAAATCGCGTAGTTGGTGGGGTTTTACTAAATATTTGTGTAGGCAATCTTTACTACTTTTATCGGACTCATAAAGTAGGTACCAATTCAGCATTGAAAAATCCAGAACCTAAGTACGGATTTGACCTGTAACGAACGAATTAAAGAAAAACAGTTAAGTTACAGACACATGCCGCTTTAACAATAAACGATTGTATTAAGAGCTTAACAAAACAATTCAAATACGATAACGTTTCTTTGTTACACCTCATTACTACACTCTTTGACTCATAAAAAGCATAACATTTTTCTGCACTTTGTTTCGACATTTTTATTATTCATTTCGAATCAATTCATTTAGAAATTCACTGTTATTAACTTCAAACTGATATAATTTCTCCAACATCGCAAAAATCAGAATAATTATATTCTGAGAAAGCTCACTAACAAAACGTTTAATGAAGTAAAATCAAGGTACTCACGAATTGGTGGCAAAATATTTGCTCTCCAACTTAAATGACAAAATCCGATCCGTACATGCTTAAACGCTTAAATTATAAGTATGGGTTGTTGCTCACGGAAATTAATATTGCGTATTTAGTATGAGTTGCATATTCAACTTAGGTTTTAGTAGGAGTCTATATTTTGAAAAGAGAAAGGTTGTAGATACATTGAAACCAATTACAAAATTACAGCTTTTACGATAAGGAGAAGAAGAATTGTGTTACAAGACAACAAGTGTATCAAATATCTTAATTACGGTTTTATCTTCCTCGCGCTTATGTGAAAAAAAATTTGCTTTGAAAAATAAACTCCCCATCAAAAAATTTTCTCCTTTTCCTCTTCGATAGCTATATTTTGTTAAGATTAAGATACTAAAGAAAAATAATAGTTAGGATTGAGTTACGAGTTTGTTCGCCAACTATTATTATGTTGGAAGGATTTGTTTAATATAACAACTGTGCTAAAGCTTACATCAATAGCTCAAGCAGAAATTTAGTCATTTGTAATTTTTGCTTTGGTGATCAAAACCAAGCTCTCTGGGGCTTAGAAATTTCCGCGAGGCTACCACATAGCTAATTGGATGCAGTTTGTGCAATACTCCATACTGAAATAAGTAAATACCTTTGTACTTGGAAAATAAAGGAGAATAATTTGGTTTTGTAATTCTTTTAAGTAGAAATTTACAATAATCTAATGTATTCTATGTGAAGACCATAAGAACTTTTATTGCTTTCTTAGACCAGCTTTCAATTTTTGAGTACCTTGTATTAAAATTACGTTTCATTATAATTTGCAATAAGAATGCAAGTACATTTTTGGGGGATGGAAGGGAGAGGCTAAACATTGAATACTTGAACTACTGAATAACTGATAATTAACTTAGTTCTCAATCCTAAACTATGAAGCCTAAAGCATGAAGTCTATATTGATATCGTTTCCGTTCTTCCGTTTATAAAAATGCTAATTTGATCAAGTTCAGGAAGAAGTAAAATTACTTCGTTAATAAAAAGTCTTTACAATTAAAGTTAAACAAAGCGAATAGTACTTGTTAATATCCAATCAATTAATCAATTTCAAATAAAACATTTTTTTAGCATTTTCTTTCACATAAAAAAAACAAAAACAAATCAATTTCTGAATTGGAAAAAAAATTTGGTTAAATAAATATATTTTGATTGTTATAAAATACATTACTATTTAAATTACAATATTAGTTGACTACACGTGCTCAAAATTATATGAAGCATTGAAATAATCACTTTTTATTTATTTATTTATTTTTTTTTTTTTTCACTTCAAACAAAATTAGAACTTAATACTACTAACAATGCTTTGAATCGACTGCTTTGTCCCTCAGCACAGGAAAAAGTCCGAAGATGACTGAAATTTTCGTTTAAAATTAATGTTTTCCGCCATGGGTGGTTTTTTTTCCGATATTGAGGAATCATAGAATCCTTAAAAAATACACGACTGGTATGCAACACATATTGACGAATAATCTTACACATCATATTGATGAATAATTTTACGCATATCCGAGAGAATTTTATACTGGTGTACCGTCACTCACCAAAACATATATTTTGACTGATGTAACGCGAAAGTGGAATATACTGTTGACTTTACATGTTTCTGACCCATTGCTTACCATCTTTTCTCCTCAACCAAAACTGTTGCTATCATATTGCACGGCCTTGCACACATGCTACCTTTATAAAATCTTTGCTTAACTATGAACAATGTAGCAGAATGTTGACGCTTCTTACGAGCCCTGCAAAAGCTGAACCAATTTTCAGGTGCTATTCGAATGGAAGAATCTGTTGCTGGAAAGAATATAAGAGAAATCTCATCGTTATTGTTCATCTTTTTATTTATAAAGAAGAATAAAAATATTATCCATACATGTGGAGTTGAGTCTTTATTGATGTGTCACCCTTCATTGATCAAAATATTATTTAAGATCTTATTTAAAAGTTTTTTGAGCACACTGTTAAAACTACAGGTTGCACAAGGCACCTTTAAGGGTGAAATACTGTAACGCCAACGGCACCTCCTGAAGGTGCCACTTGACGCCCTATGGTACCTTTGAAGATGCTATTTGGCCCTTGGAGTGCCATAAAGCATCTATAGGGTGCCTTCAAGGGTGCCATAGGGAATCAATTGGTACCCTTCAGAAAGCCCCGCTGGAGCTACAACGTTACTCCCTTAACCCTCGTGAATTCCTTGGGGCTCATATGTGACCCCAATGCAATTTCTGTTTAATATATCTCGTTAATCAACCATTTGGTTTTAATGGCATTTTGTAACTTTTATTCTTCTAGTTTTTTATTCAAAATAATGCTATTATTGTGTTTTATTTTTCCCGAATTGCATTTTTTGCACACAAGACCCTTCGGGTCACTTCCCCAGAATGCCAAAAAAAAGAGGACATTGCAACTTTTGTCCAAGAGAACTGGACAGAAAAAGCATCGAAAAATGTCATAAGTGTTTGAAATTCACTTGCAAAAAATTATGTTTTTTCAGGTCTGTAATAGCTGTAAATAAATCTACAGTTATTGTAAGTTTTGCTCTAAAATTTTAATTTTTAATGCATAAACTAAATTTTACTTTGATTGTGTCTTTTTATTTTTATTTTTTTAACATTAAAAAGTGTGTGAACTTAAATAATGTATGTAACATTCAATAATCATAATAAATTTATTAAAGGAAGCATTGGGGTCGTTTATGACCCCAAGGGTCTTGAGTGCAACTGAAATGGGAGGTATGCACGAGGGTTAAAAGAGCCTTGTGCATAACCTGTAGTTTTAACAGTGCAGATTATTTTCAATTCAGGTACACACTAACACAATGGTTGTGTTCAAATAAAGCGACCGGTTGCTTTATTTGAACCAGGAGTGTTCTAATAAAGCTCGTGTGTCCACGATTGTTATAGAATCAGCAAACATCCAGTTATGACGGATCTATCGGAATAAGAGGGAAATATAGAAATTTAGCCAACGTGTTTCGCTTCATCAAAAAGCTAACACACATCTGTAAAACCTGGCATCCTATTAGCTAAAAACTAATAGATAATCCCATTGCCACTTGTAAACAGGAAGTTAGCCTTTCCATCTGATCCGTGGTTAGACAGAACTGGTTATCCAATAGTAGATGAAAACACGTTATAGACTCTCACCGCACTAACCACTGACGTCGTCAACAGTCATCAAATCAACCAAACTTATCAACCGGTTGCTCTATTCGAGCATACCGAATACCTACTTCCACAGCGCCACAGGATTTAAAAACTCAATCATACATTATTATAAATTCAATCGTCTTTCAACATAAGTCTTATAACTAAGAGGGGCTCATTTCAAAAGTAAATGCATACACTTTTTTTTCAATGCTAAATATTTATCATCGAGCTAGAAAACAGCTGCAGTGAAGTAATTTGCTTGTTGTTTTGACAGATTTTTTTTCCTCCGGTGCTTCTGGACGAAATGTGTCATGTAACTAATGAGTTCTCCGGCTTGATACGCTAGTCAGCCATAGAAGAGACATTTTCTTAACTCCAAAAAAAGTTTATTTTAAGCTAACAAAAAATATTGTATCATGCAAATATTTTTAACAATATCTGATGTACAGTAGTGTGGGCCGAAAATGACTTTTTTTTTTTTTTTTTCAAGATGGGGAATGTGGAAAAGGTACCATTGGGGGAAGAAAGTGCACATGAAAATTTTGAATTTCTTTCGTCAATTTCTTGATCTGCCGCAAATGCGTTGAAGTTTGGAAAAAATGCAGTTTTTTGAGATTTTTAGGAAATTATTTTCAAAAAATGTTCAGCACCGAACATCAAAAAATGCATCATATGTGACAAACAATGGAGTAATTTCAGATAAGTACGGCGGAAACTGCATTTTAACGTTTTGATGAAATTGAATTTAAAACGTAGAAAAAAACAGACGTCTTCCAAGCATTTGTGGAAAAGGAAGGAAAAATACCAGAGACCTCAAATTTGTTATGCAATCTCTATGCCTCCAATGGCACCTTTTCCGCCTTACCCGTTATCGGAAATAGAAAAAAAAAAATTAATAATTTACTAAAAATCTCGAAAAACTGCATTTTTTCCAAACTTCAACGTGTTAGCGCCAGATCAAGAAATTGACCAAAAAATTTCAAATATTTTGCGCACTTTGCTCCTCTAATGACACCTTTTCCGCATTCCCCATCATCAAAATTTTAACCCATTTATGCCCAGTGGCCTAAAAACGGGACGCTTGTTAGCTACTGCATACAAAAACCTATAATGGGTATATCCTTTTACTAAAGCTGCTTTTCATAAGTCAAATAGTCCTTCTTGAGAAAACTAGTTAGAGCCACTATTTGGACATCAGAGTTTATTTATTGACAGCTATTTTCAGACAAATCAGTCAAGCAACGATCCTGCATTCATTTATTTCAAAATGATTTGCTTAAAATTGATCAAAGATGCCTTCTGTGATGTTACTTTACAAAAGTAAAGTCAAGTAAGGTCGTATTTTGCTCACATATCTGCAAAATATCCCATAAACAGGACGTTAAATAACTTAATAAATATGGCAACAGCGAACTATTTTAAGCCTAAAATGTATGTAAACTATTCCAAGTAAGAGTCTTAAGCAGATAAAAATTTAAAAAAAGTGTTAAAAAAAACTTGGGCATAAATGGGTTTAAAAAAAAAGTCTTTTTCGACCCACACTAATGTACACTGTACAGTGCATTGACGCCCAGAAACAGAAACCGCATGAACCAACTTAAAATAAGTAGCATTAAATGCAGACTTCTGAAACTAATTTGCTTTGATTACATAATCATTTCATTTAGCTGTTTTGCATGATTTAATTTTATTCAAGATTTTTGTCTTAGTGAGGATGATACTTCGAAAATCTTTATTAAATGCATTATAAAATGAAAGTGCCATCTCTGGAAATGGCATATAGAAATGAATTACACAAAAATATAGATTTGTTTAGTCAGCGACACATCCGAGTTATATCGCAACTTACTACTTTGCTGCAAGGAAGATTCCGATCAAGAGATTTTTCAAATATTTTCATTTTAAAATAATTTGGGTTCTAACGTGTTTAATACAGAGGAGCGTCAAAAATCTAAACTAGTTGGTACCATAGGTAGTACATATTTTCGAAAAAAATAAGAAAATATCCTGAAGGGAAATAGTATGCTAATTAATCAAACAAAAAAGTTATACAATATGTATGTACAGGTACACAACATGCAAAAGAGTTCATAACACTACAGTACGTAAATATATTTTTAACAAAAATTAACTCTCATTGTTTACTGAATATAGAGGAAAAAATAAAAAAATATATTCACAATACCGTATGTACTATATGAGAAACTATTATACAGTAACTAAACAAAGAAAATGTAATGAACTTCTGAAAATACCTCACTCAAAGAACGTTAACTTGTTCCTGTAAGAAAAAGCCCTCTTGAACTATTTTTTTAAAAAATCCTGATTTTCGACTAAGAGAGCTTTGAAAGTCTTTTAAACTTATTAAGACTTTCTGGGTGCTCGTTCGGATTTTTTGCGTGTTACTATGCATTTATCCTATTCTTTTTGATTGAACTGTAAAATTTATAAGCTTCCAAAAGAGCGAAAAAAAGCTGTACGGGCAGTACTTTTCTTTTACTTAACTGTTTCCCTGTTTTGCCCTTACTACGCAAGGGTACGGCTTTCTGGGTCTTTACCGATTTGCCCGTACGCCGTACGGGTAATCTGATTTCTACTTCGCAATTTCGCGCTGACTCTTTTGCCTGCATCTTGTCCATTTTGAGTAGCAAATTATTCATACAGATGGTGCCCAGTAAAAGATAGTTTGCATTCTATTGTGTTTTTTATGCTGATTGACTGGTAAATGTAAAATGAACAAAAAATGCGATAAAAATGGTGACATTTTTCGGACCGAATTCTGGCAAAAAATGAAACTGTTGAAGGGTTAAGCACTTAAAAATGCTTCAACTTTAAACTGATAAGAGCTTTCCCATTATTTTTTTCATAAATTACGGTAGTCTATATCATGACTAAGTAGAAGGCAATATAAAAAAAATGTACATGTAAAAAGATTCTTAAAATTACCTCAAACACACTGCAAAAAATGAACTGCTGTTTTTACAGCATAATACTGGCAGCCGAGGTTCCAATTTAAAACTGTAAAATACACAGTAATAAACTGTAAAACTAGCAATTTTAGTTTCTTACTGTAAAGTTGCTATTTTACAGTTTATTGCCGTAAAATCTAGTTGTATTCTACTGTAAAAACAACAGCATAATACTGGCAGAAGAGGTTCCAGTTTAAAACTAAAATGCACGGTAATAAACTGTAAAATTAGCAAGTTTATAGTTTAGTACTAAAAAACTAGCAATTTTACAGTTTAGTACTGTAAAACTAGCAATTTTGCAGTTTATTACTGTAGGATTAGCAATTTTTACATTTTATCACTATAAAATTAGCTGTATTATACTGTAAAAACAACATTCATTTGTTGCAGTGTACCTCAAATTTCAAAATTAAAATTCTGACCACTGCGTTGCTAACACAGTACACAATATTCTCCATTAATCTCAGATTTTCATCAAATGAACCGGATAATAGATATATAAATTACGCAAGCCCTTACCCAAGTTCATTACACGAGGTTGATAAAATGCGTATATTAAAGCAATCACAGCGAAAATAAATGAACTACCCGCTCGGAAAGTGTCATGTAGCAATTACAAATAATAATTTAAGATCAAATTTTCCGAAAGCAATTATACTCAGCCACTTTCATTATTGGGTGCATTCGTGCTAGTTCAACAAATGGGAACTCAAGAAAGCTAATTATTTCTCTAGGAAGGGTTGCTTTTGGTTTCCATTCCAAGTAACTGGAGCGCACTCGCTAGCGCTGAGTATAAAAACTGAGGTAAACATGTCACTTTTGATATCATAGTTAGCATGATTAGAGTATTTAATGCAGATATAAAAGTTTGAAACAACGCACCACGTATAATAACTTCATGCGGCCTATCTAATTGCGGAAATCGTATCGGAGTAATTGAAGCCACAAGTCTTATTAGTCGTTAATTTTCTTGAAGTGAAATATGCTACGTGTATATTATGCAATTTACTATACAGGGTGTCCACTCCAATCGTGGACCAATAGCTAATTTCTAAACCGTTAGAGATAAGCATATAGTTTATTTAGGAAAAAATCTCCAAATTACGAAAGAAATTTTGGGTCTATTCAATGTTTTTCAAAAAATCAAATTTTGAAAGAGTTACGAAATTTAAATTTTTATACAGCCCCCCAGTCCTATCAATCATATTTAGTAAAAAATTCTTGACACTTTAACGTTTAAAACTAAAAAAAAATCACTCTTCTACCACAAAAATTGACCGAGTTATGACGTTTTGAAAAATCAAGATTTTGAATGATTTCGCATACGGTCCCTTAAGCGATCTCTCGATGACGTCATGAAATAATGCAAAATCTTGATTTTTCAAAACGTCATAACTCGGTCAATTTTTGTGGTAGAAGAGTGATTTTTTTTTAGTTTTAAACGTTACAGTGTCAAGAATTTTTTACTGAATATGATTGATAGGACTGGGGGGCTGTATAAAAATTTAAATTTCGTAACTCTTTCAAAATTTGATTTTTTGAAAAACATTGAATAGACCCAAAATTCCTTTCGTAATTTGGAGATTTTTTCCTAAATAAACTATATGCTTATCTCTAACGATTTAGAAATTAGCTATTGGTCCACGATTGGAGTGGACACCCTGTATATCAACTATTTACTTGCTATAGATTTAAAAAATTAAGTTTTTTTTTTAATTTTGACATATACAGTTTACAAAAAACGCTTTTGTTCCTGACGAATTCGACAGTATCACAGTACAACACACATGAAGTACAACAATTTCCTTCAAAAAATACAATACCCATACAAAATCCTTTTTGAATTCCTTTTACATAAAACTATCATTTGTTTTAACCTTGATCATAACGAAACGCAGCATAAGCGAAAAACCGCAAATACACTCAGGCACATTGAAAATAGCGACCCAAGAAGAAATCGTCGGATTGATCAGAGACTGCGTCTACAGTGTTGCCAAGCCAGATCAATGTGGAATGTCACAGATTGGCAAAAAGTTGTGTTTAGTGATGAGTCTCTGTTTGTTTTAGGGACTGATTATAACCGTGTACGGGTGTGGAGGCGCCCAGGTGAGCGGTACAATTCCTCCCACACTGTTCTACGTCACACTGCCCGCACAGCTGGTGTAATGGTCAGGGGGGCCATATCCTATGATTGCCGGTCCAATCTAATTGTGATGCGTGGAAACTTAACCGGCAAACGTTACGTTGATGATATTTTTCGACCCCATATAGGACCTTTCCTAAATGGTCTCCCAGGGGCAATTTCCCAACAAGATAATGCTCGTCCGCATACAGCAAGAGTTGCTCAAGACTTCCTACGTCATTTTCAGACTCTTCCATGGCCGGCCCGCTCCCCCGACTTATCCCCTATGGAGCATGTGTGAGATCAGCTAAAACGTCAGATGTCATCGTGTCACTATGTGCGTGATTTGGAGTTGGCTGTTACAAATTTGTGGGCCCATCTGCCTCAGGACAACGTCAGGCGTCTAATCAACTCAATGCCGGACCGTGTGGTGGCATGTATTGCAGCTAGAGATGGTCCAACGCGCTATTGAAGTTGCTCTGTATTTGTGTCCTTGCACACCCTGTATTCGTTCAATTGTCTCGATTTTGAGATCAAGTGAATCTCTCATTTGTATCCTTATGTGTATTAAATTTCATTTCAATCCGATGCTTTCTTCTTGGGTCGCTATTTTCAATGTGCCTGAGTGTATATATTTTTTTGTTTTCGTTAACTAAAGTTAAAATAAAAAGGAAAGGCGAAATAATAAAAGATAAATAATTGATTAATTGTGCAACATCTATATTTAAAGTTCTAATTAAATCAATAAATTGGTTAACTTTCAACAACTTTTAACAATTATAAAATGAGTCATTTAAAAAAATCAGCAATTATAGCTATCAGTTATTTAATATATTGTTATCATTATTTTTTAACTTAACCATAAGTTTAAAAGTACTCACATGTTTGTGTGTACACTGTACACACATGTTTTGAATAAAACATCATTAGATATTGACATATCACAACATATCTGACTATTGATAGTTTATAGCAATGTGATGCAACGCGTGGCCTTACTATTAATTTCTGTTGGCCCCTGCCCTTCTTACTAGATGAAATATTTAAATTTAAGTAAGTAAAAAAATCTTTTATCCATTTTACTGTTTTAAATTTTGAAGAAATGCTACTTAAGGTTAAAGTTTATATCAGTAACACCTTTCTTACAATCTTCATTTCCCTATAATTTCCGTTTATGAAATTAGTGGTCTTGGTTAAATTTGTATCAGGAAAGCAGAGGAGCACATTGATTTATGGACAGCAAAATGAAGTGGTATTTTAGTAGTGTACTAAACTTCTTTTAATAAAAACTTTTAAAAAAAAAGGTTCTGAGTAAAACATATACACTTCATAAAAGTTTTTGAATAAAACATGTAATTCATTTTGTTTGTGGAATGCCTCTTGCCTTCACATTTTTATACTAAGCTTTAAGAGGCCCTCGGGTTATGGGTGAAGATGAAGGCACTCATATTGCTATAAACATAAACATTTCATCTACAAACGTAATTCGGTAGCTAGCTCTCTTGGATTAAAAATATTGCAATAGACGTGAGGGTTATAAGCTGTAAGAGATACAACTGAACCCTTAAAAATTACCGTTACTATAATGCTGCCTAAACTAAATTTTACTGCAGCGTATTATTTAAATTCAATTTTACACTTTCCTTTCATTATTTCTTTGCCGCTGAGGTGACCAACTTGTAATTAAGATCAACTTTAAATGTTAACTACGTGTTACGACCAATCTTGTTTCTTTTTTTTTTCCTTTTTTCGTTTGCTGATGCGAGACATTGAAATAAAATATTTAAAAACACTTTTTTGGTAGAATACATTTTTAAAATAACACATAAAATTAAACTGGCAAAGGAATGATCCTACGTATACATAAATATGCAAAATGAATCAAGGAAAAGCTTGCATCTTTTCCTTTAGAACAATGATGCCCAACCTACGGCCAGTGGAAATTAGCTGGCTCGCGAAGGTGATTCGACTGGCCGTTGTGTAACATATTATGTTATGAATCGAGAACCGCGTTCTTAAAGCTAAAACCACCGAGAGTTGGCGGATGACCTTGAAGCGGAAACGGGCAGCTTCATTTTGTAATTGGTTTTATCAGAGAGATCCCGCAGGTAATAAAAACTTCAATAGACGAAGAAAGTATAAAATTAGCTCTCTCGTTGACTCTACTAATTTCAAAATGCAGCGGACCGTTTGCGCTTCAAGGTAACTTTCATCTCTCAGTAGTCAAGCTTTCACTTCCAAAACAGCTACTAAACATATCCTACATACTATGCTGCCATCCATGCAGAATCACAGCCAATCAAATTGCTCAAGGGAGGGGCGATTGATTTTATTACTTACTTTTTACTATGTATAATGGTTTGGAAATATTGATCACATAGGTTTCGGACTTCAATTCCGAAACATTTCCGGAGGAGAGCCCAAACTTCCTTCCTTCAACATCATTAAAACTCGTTTAATGTTAAGTTTTTTGAACTTCAATATTAAAAATTTACTAATGATGGGGCCTCAAGGTAGGGGGGATCGCCATATTGCCCCTCCCTTGTATCCGCTCCTGTCTCCAGCTCGCAGGGTTGCCACAGGGAAAATGTCACAAAAAAGTAGCAAAAGTCGCCTAAAAATACTAAAAAAGTTGCAAAAAAGTTGCCTTGAAAATAAAAAAAAGTTGCAAAAAAGTAGCCATGAAAAAAAAAGTTACAAAGAAGCTGAATAGAAACATGTCACAAGCTATGCTGAATATGAGTAATGCTTTAAAACAAGTTCAAAAAGTAGACATATTTTGAACTGATGCATTAAATTAAAGATACAAATGAGGAAAAAAAAAACAAAAGAGTACAATCGAGGTTATTTACTTCACAAAACTGCTACCATTCAAAAGAAAAAATAATAATGTACTCGTATAAATACAGAAAATTTATTCCGAAAATCCATGCTTTTGGTTTTTTACAGAAAAATGGTTTTATCACAGTATTTTCCTTTTGTTCACTAAGCAATTTAATTTATTTTCTTCATCTTCATACTCTCTTTCCCTATTCCTCAACTTTATACTGCCTTCTAACATATCCTGAGCTATTCTAATACTTTCAGTGTCTTTTGCTCCAATAGCTGATTTTAGCCTCTGGTTTGCCTGTTTAAAAAATACATCAGCTGATTTTTGAGTGTCCTTTCTCTCTCTCTCTATTTATTAGTTTGACATTTTCTTCTAACTTTTTAACAGATCCCTTCAAACTTCACAGTTTTCTTTTTCTATTTTTCTTTGTTTAAACTTTTCTTCATTTTCTTTTTCTAATCTCATTTGCTCTTCCTTCTTTTTCTTCTAGTCTTCAAGGTAGAACTGGTATGATTTGCGTGCACCAAAAGCTAAATTTAAAAGTTCTTTATCAATTTGGAATTGTGTAACTGTAGAATAGCGCTTCAGAGCATCATATAATAATCCTGTCATTCAGTACACATTCCGACATCAAATATTTATCTTCCGAAAGAACTCTCCTGGATATTGAAAACCCCCTTCTCTACTTCACTATTACCATGAGCCTAAATGTGACTAAAAATGAATGTTTTCCGATGAAAATTATTAAAATTTGGATGGCTTAGATGGATTATAATTCTATTAGCTTGACTAGAGAAAAGATCCGATGAGCATATGCTGTACCGCTTTTACCATTAAAATCTGGCTTATTTGGGACAGTTTCCGAAGAGGCTCAAGCATAATTTTTTTTTTTTTTTTGATGCATACTGATTCAGTTGTTCCTCTACTTAGCTGTCACGTGCTGTTTTTGACCCAAGTAGAAGTTTTGTAGGATAAAGGGGCGAATCGTCAGTTCGAGCCGTTTTTACAATTCCTTCATCCTTAAGAAATATAATTTTTCTTCGCCCTTTTGATCGATATGCATGTCTGAATTTCCTCTTCACGAAGTAAAAAATAATGTACTATCATACAAGGGCCAATTTAAAAGACGAAAAATCAGCGAAGTGATTTCATTTCCAAATTTCGGCTTCCAAACTTTCTCTTCTTCTTTTCACGAGAACTATAGAGTTTGAGCGTTTGATTATTCATTCAGCAATCCCTGCACCTTATATTCGAAGCAAAAATCCCCACCTTTCCTCCAACAATTACCTTTCAAGAGATATTTGCATAAAATCTGACCTTTTTCTAAACTTTTGCAACAGCAAAAAATATGTCTTTTGTAATTTCCGATTTTCGTTTCGGTTATATTTTTAAAAACTCCAGACACGTATTTGGGACAATATTGTCTACCTGCAGTAGAAATTTGAAAGCATTTCGCTGAATAGTTTTTTTTTTTTAATTCATATATTTGCATTTTGTCTAAAGTATTGCATCGCACTGTAGCTGCCCTGTGCCCAGTCGAGGTTGCTGCAAAGATCTGCACTGTATAAGGTTTCCGCTTCTGGAAAAGCTCAGATATTGGTAACGTACGAAGTATGCAAATCCGTTCCATACAAGATCGACTTTCGTTTTCGTATCACCTAAGCCAAGCCCAACTTGTTGATTGGATGCAGTGGATTGGTGCAGCCCATAACGTCTATTTAGGGAAGGTTTTATTCTTGAAATGCAAATGATTTAAAAACATGGGTGAAAGAAAATCTCCAGGTGTTTCAAAAAAAAACTAACGTCGGCAGGAAAAAGTCTCCAAAAAAGCAGATTCAGTGAAAAAAAGTAGCTTTTTGGCCTGTTTTTGCATAAAAAAGTAGCTAAAGTCGCCTTGTGTCCAAAAAAGTAGCAAAAAGTAGCATTTTAGTATCCTGTGGCAACCCTGAGCTCATGGCTGCTAAACTTTCTTTTTCTTATCTTCGGTTTTAGTGCTCTGGATTCAAGAAGGTAATCACTAATACAAATTCAGAGCCAAATATCTAGAAATTAGTTTTTGAAAGACAGTTGCAAACTTTGTTTTGTAGAACTGTCGTTTTTTTTTTTTTAGCTGGAATTATTTTTCTCCCATGTTATCTGAAGACAATTTTAAATTAATTGTTTATAAACCTTTTGACCCGCGAGACTTAAATTTGTATTATGTGCTGCTCTCGGGTAAAAAGAAAGAAAAAAGTTTGGATACCTCAGGGCCGTAACTAGACTATAGTTTCGAGGAGGGTTTTACGAAACACATTACTTGTAACATCTGTATGGTCAATAAAATTTGATTTCATATTCTATAATTTATACCTTTTGTTACAATAGACGCTTAAAGTGCATTTACATAAAAAATGTAAACAAAGATGTATTTTTCAATGAAGGAATCAAGTGTGATGTGCATACTGCATAACTCGCCCCTGTTAAATAGTCGATGCCTTTTAATCACTCAAAGAGCGTTTTCTTATATTTGCGCGTTCGAAGTTACTTCTGAAATTTCTATATTATGACACTTATAAAATGTGCTAAACATAGAATTAGGCACTTTCAAATAAAAGGAATTTTGGTGTTTTTGTTAGTGGTATTCAAGGTTGGAAGGAAAAAGGTGTATTGTTATTGCTGTAAATGTTATTTATTTAAATATTTACACAATTACTACAGCAAAAATTAACTACTGCAGGTAAAATACTTCACTTGTACCATTATTCAATAACAATGATTTATGTTTTAAAATGAAATTGAAAAATAAATAAGTTAAAAATAAACCAGGGAAAAAAGTGTATGTAAAGCTTGTTTTACAATAGTTTTCAAACATTTCGGAGGGGGTTTGCTTTCACCCTACCATATTAAACGCACTTTCCACGCCATACTTTTAAAAAAAGGGTAAGTGCGACCCCTCAAAATACAAATTCTGGTTACAATATTTAATCAAACTACACCATTTATGTTATTAGTACTGAAAAGAAGCAACTTACATTTGCTAACTTGATATGACAACAAAAGAACTTGCTTGATATGACAAGAAAAGAAACCAAACTCTATCTCAATCTTCTTATTAGAGCTCATTATATGTCATATAAGTTGTTATCACTGACTGTGTTTCATCCATGCTTATCTCTATTTATAGAAATTCTCACTACATTTACTTAATGTATTCAATGTATTGCAGAAGTCTCTTCATATAATTCCCACGGGGCACTCTTTATAATGGATTCACTTACCTTAACTCACCTTATAATATATATATATATATATACACTGCTGGACATTGAAAATGCAACACCAAGAAGGAGTGGTCAGAAATTGATGAAATTTGGTAAGAAGACAGAGACAGCATGGAACAATAAGTGATATTTATTTCAAAATAAATAAGCAAAATTTAGAGCGAGGACGGCGTCGGCTCAGTAAGAAGTAGGACCGCCGCGGACAGCGATGCACAAAGAAACACGTCTAGGCATGGAGTCAATAAGCCTGCGGATGGTGTCCTGAGGGATGGCACTCCATTCCCTTTCAACCATTTGCCACAGTTCGTCCTCTGAACGAGGCAGTGGCAGGTTCTGCAAACGGCGTCCAATCATGTCCCACACATGTTCGATTGGTGACAAGTCAGGAGAGTATGGTGGCCAGGAAAGCATCTGTACACCTTGTAGAGCATGTTGGCTGATTCGAGCACTGTGAGGCCGGGCATTATCCTGTTGAAAAATTGCATTTGGCAGACCCTGAAGGTAGGGGATTGCCACCGGCCGCAGTACATTATCTACATATCGTTGGGCCGTCATAGTGCCCCGAATACGAACTAGAGGTGATACGGAATTGTATGCAATAGCGCCCCAAACCATTATGCCACGTTGTCGCGCTGTGGGGCGTTCCACAGTTCCTGCCGGATTCGATCTTTCTCCACGTCGACGCCACACACGTATGCGATGACTATCGCTGGACAAACAGAAGCGGGATTCATCTGAGAACACTACGGTTTGCCATTCTGCCATCCACGTCGCTCTGGTCCGGCACCATTTCAAACGTTGGAGTCTGTGCTGTGAGGTCAATGGCAGTCTTCTTAGCGGGCGCCGAGATTGCAGGCCACGTGCATCCAGTCGATGGGAAATGGTTCTGGTCGACACAGGAACATCCAGGGTACCTTGCACGTGCTGCAGAATCGACGTACAAGTCCGCCACAGCTTGTCGGTGAATCCGTCGATCCAAGCGGTCTGACCTCACTCTGGCTGCACCTGCACCCCTCAATGTGGCTACATTTCCTCTTTCCAACCATCTCCGACACAGCCGATGCACAGTGCTTGCATCCATGTGGGTATCAGCTGCAATTTGACGTATGGACAAACCTCCCCTTCTCAGTCCTATCACCATACCCCTTGTAAAGTCGTCTATATGCTGGAAGTGTCTTCGTTGAGGACGGCGTATCATTTCCTCCTATCACACGTATCCTTCCAGACAAAAACCAAATTTCTCCGATAATTAGTCTGGCAGAAAAACCTACATGAACATAGCCCACTTTTCAACTTCATTCTCTTATATCTTACTTCACGTGCGTCGGAGAGCTGCGCATTTCATATCATTTGCATAACTCAGTGACGTGTGTCTACGGTAAAATTTGCATGAATTTCTGACCACTCCTTCTTGGTGTTGCATTTTCAATGTCGAGCAGTGTATATATATATATATATATATATATATATATATATATATATATATATATACACCATTTACAATAGTTTTCAAACATTTCGGAGGGGGTTTGCTTTCACCCCTATATATATATATATATATATATATATATATATATATATGCTGTCTCCACTTAATTACAACATTCAAAGAATTTGTTTTAAGCTTATTATTTTGAAATCTTGTCTTCTTAAGCGTTTTGCAAAATAAAACAATAAACACACTGTTCTACACTGAAATATAAAATATAAATCAAGTAGCAAAAAGTTTTCTCTTTTAATATTAAAGCATAAATTTAAACTGTAATTGTGTAATAATTTTTATTGTCTTCATTCAACATAAATTAAATAGCAATAAAAAACTTACAGAATCATATTCTTGGATACTGAAAATTTTATACAAACAAATATCCATGTCCTGTACACAGAATATTCGCCAATTTAGAGAGAAAAAAGGAGACATTTTGAACGTACTTTCAGCATATTACTAAAATACTTATGGAACAATTTTCATTCATACATCCTACTACAAAAAAAAGTTATTGCTTCATAATTTTCTGTTTTTTAAACTAGCATCAAACATTTAAAATAATGTGTATACACACAAGTCAAACTCATAAAATAAAAAACCATTCTTTTCAATCTTGGTATCAATCATTTTCTATTCACAAAAATGCACTTTATTATATTTTAAAAACAATGTGATTAAAAAAGACAATGCTCCCTATCACAAAACATACAACAAAACAAATTATTTTCAATGCAGTCTAAAAATCTGAAGTCTTTAACCCTCTGGCGATCCGGCAGTTCCAGAATTACATGTTAAATGGACGTGATAAGACGTCCAGAACCGTCAGTGGGTTAAAGTTAATAACAACGGGTACAATATAAATAAGAGCAGCTTAAACAGTTATCAGTTGCAGTATCTTTTTTTTTTTTAATTACATTTAAACTCATAAAAATTTAATCACAGAAAAATGTGTCTATCAAACAGGCTATAAATATCAACATATTTCATTCCAAATGTAAAATAAAAAAGAGAGTTTAAGCTGCAGGAAGTCAATTCCTTTTTCAATGCATAAATATAGAAATATAGGCTAAAATAACAAAACATTTAAAATAATTATAATAACTTTCTTAAGAGTACATTTTTTTTCACACAGCTTTTTATAAGTACCTAAACAGAGGTTTTTATCAAACTGGAACTTATTAATATTTTTTTACTGATTTGTGTCATGAGTACAAAATCTTGACAAAACATTTATAATTGGCCATAGTCATCTTTCTCACTTGACTACAAATCAGAGGAGTGGTGCCCAACCTACTACCGAGGGCCACACATGACCAACAAAACTGATCCATGTGGTCTGTTATGTGTTATGCTATGCCTCAAAAAATATATTCTAGAACCTTCAAAAACAACAAATTATCTTCATTCAATATTACGAGTGATTGTTTCAAATTTAAAGCCAAATAGTTAGAGATTATTTTCTAAAAAAACATTTAGGAAATTCTTATTGATAAATAAAGTAGTATATATAAATAATAACAACAATTATCAGTTAATTAAACTTCCTTAATTTTCCACATTTTCCCATGTTAACTAAAAATATTTAAATATACAGGTGAACCCCTCTATAGCGAACCACTGGTTATAGCGACCTTTAAATTGGTCCGATCTAAAACTCTGTGTCAGTAATGTAACTTTGTACACTTATAACGATCCACAAAGCCTGCAAAAATCGGCTATAACGATCGTAAAAAAGTGGCGAAAGCCAATCCTCACTTTGCAAGATTTTTTCCCTCTCAAAATCTATTGTCACCAGCGTTTCTGCTAATGAAAAAACATAAACGGTTGTAAGAAATTGCAAAAAGCAAGAAACTGTGGACATTTTTTTGTGACTGAAAACATTGACAAAATGAAGACATATGCAATTATGATGTTGATTATTGGAGCATATTACCGAATTCCAACTATTGTTTGGAAATTCGGATATAGCGAACCTTCGGTAAAAACGATCACTCAAGTCGGTCCGTTGAAGGTTCGTTATAGCGGGGTTTGACTGTATTTAAATTTCATATGTTTTCTGTCCTATGAGATTTATCTTAGTGTGAGGTGCAGCCTTCGAATAGAAAAAGGTTGGGCACCACTGGTTTAGATAATAAACAATAAGCTTTTAGAAATCATAAAAATACTTTATTCGAGTACTGATGTGCTAATGCAATAAAAAAAATTATAAAATTACACAACAAGATAAATTAGAAACTTCAAATAGCAATGTTTAAAAAATGCATCACAATACCTGCCATTTTTGGCAGAAGCATTAATAGTTACCATTAATTCATAATTGGTAATCATTTTCCTCGGTGAAATCTACCAGGTAGATTTCACTGAGGAAAAAAATCAATTTTTAACGCATGCCACTTTTCATCAGAAATTTGAGAACAAAAAATAAAAGAATTTTTCTGATGTATAAAATAATTCCAGAACTGTATTTTAATATGACCATGTTAATTATTATTCATGTTCATTAGAACTATTGGGCAATTAAAAAATATTGAAGAAAGAAAATCTTGATTTGTGCAATTTTTATAACTTTTAGTCTTGCTCCATCCAGGTTCGTGCTCAATTTTACAAACATAAGGAAAGAGTTTTGGAGGATTTTGAAGGAGAAAAATGAGAATCTGAAGGACTACTTTTATCATTTAAAAATTGCTTAGTTTCAAATATTTTTTTTTCTGGAACTTTTCGTGACACAATCACTTTATCTGTCGAATCTACTTAAGTTTTTACAGTAAGACAAACTAATTTTTACTACTAGGAGTGTGGTGCAGTGAAATAGCTTCAGAAGGAAACTTAAAACATCTTGGCCCAAACAAATAAACTGGCAAAGACTAGGTATTTGGCAAGTTGAAAACACTTTTACTCTCATTTAAAAAATACATAGTAAAATTTCTGCCAACATATGTTTAAAAATGGATTTTGCAACTAGTAAAAGGTACAAAAAAGGAACCAAATACATTAATTGACAGTTAGCTTTCAAACTCTAATTAAACGTTCCAATTACTGTTATGAACAAAACACTTCAAGTTCAATAAAATCAAAATTCAGCCGGATTTTTCAAGTAACTATATTTTCATCCAACGGAGTTAGTTCTGATGAAACAATAACCTCAGTACACAAAATTGTTAAGGAGAAGGAGAGGGGATAATCTAAGATGATAGGTACGCTTCTTGAAATTCAGTTCAAAGTTTGTTGTTATAAATCACTACTTTGATTACAATGTGAAAAATCTGAAATAATATTTCTTTAATTAGAAAAGAAAGAAAATTGATATGTTTTGAATGACTTATAGAGGAAAATAATGTAGTTTTCCACCTAACAAGAAGGAGTTATGAAAGAGTTATCCTAAAAAATGCAGGAGTTTGCAGGTCCTTTCATAACAATTTCTTAAATGAAGGAATATTGGAGGAGTTTAAAAAGAGTGTACAAACCTTGCCATCTCTTGAGGATTTTGAAGCAGTTTTTTAAAATAACAAACTCTTTCTCTATTTTAATTTCCGTTTTTTTTTTCTATGTGTGTGTAAAAGAAAAAAAGTGGAAGAAAACCATACTTAAGCGCAAAAAAGGGAGACAGCATAAAAAAGTGGGCAGCTCCCATGAAAAGCAGTAGATTTCACAGGTATGCATTTTTAAAATGAGGTAGTCAAATCTATAGCAACGAGCTAAATTACTAATATTAAAAATATGAACATTAATCATAAATAAAGTAATAATGCAATAGATACTATTCAATATATATAAAATAAAAAGAAAATAAATGCATTAAAAATATAGATATTTTCTTAGCTAAATTTCTGTGTGCAGCAATGAAACCTCAGGCTACCAAATTGTTGAGGAGAAGGGGAGGGGATAATCTAAGATACCCCACAGTCAAATATAACTTAAAATAAATTAATTGGGAAGCACCCTTTTATAAATAAATTTTGCAGACTAATATCACATTATTGGTATAAACAAAAATATAGTACAAATACTATAAAAGCATTACAAATATTAAATCAATTAAAAAATACATGAGTAATTGAACATGAATTTATGAGTTGAAAGTATTCTAGTAGTGTAAATATTATTTGTACACAAGAAAATTGTCTGTTTTTGTATAAGCAGCAGCGAAATCTCTTCCACCAATAGTAGGATCAGTGAATGCCAGTTCTTTCAGTTCTACCACATGTCCATAAATGAAGTTGCATCTGAAAAGCAACCAAATTATATAAATAAAAACTGAAATATAAATGTAGCTACATAATTTTGAAAAGTATAACTATCTGTCACTAAATTTAACACTTAAGGGACAAAAAACAGAAAAAAAGGAGTAATAAAAAAATCTGATGTAATAATTTAAAAGGTGAGCAAATTATGTAGACAGTATAAATCAGTGAGTAACAGCCCCTAAGCAGGGGCTAAGGCAGGAACATGCAGTCGAAATAGCTGAGTTGGTGGTGTATTGTATGTAGACAGTGTTTTGCTATTTAAAAATATTAATAAAGACAAATGTATATGTATGATATATAAATATTATGCAAACATAATTACCATACTATCAGTTACCAAATGCTCAAATTTATTTCTCAAAATAAATGATTTTTACAAACTGACATAGAAAAAGAGCAAAAACTAATATGATTCTTAAACGAACAGAAAAAATAAGAACTATTACATTAGCATTCAAAATATACAATGAAAGCAAATAGTAATTTGACACAAATTGTAAAAAGTATAACAAAAACATATATTTTTTGTATTTTAATTAGAACTTCATTATGTATTAATGACCTTCTGCCCCATACACTGCTTGAAGATAAATAAACTATTTTTCTTTTATAAAAACTTATTCTATAACACCTAACACTTTTTCTTATGGAAACACCATTTTAATTTAATTAAAACTTGTTCAAGCACAAAACATTGAAGATTTTGATCAATCCAAACATGCATAAGAATAAAAATTTTGTTTCAAGTAAAATATTCTTGGTAAAAAAACTTAAATAATATTTGAAAAAGTCTTTTGCTTGCTCTTTTGTGGTGCATCACCAAAACAGATTGCAGAAGAAGGGCAGACATAAAATTAATTAAAAGCAGTGACATTTTTTAACTTTAGAAGTTTGAATATCTAGAACATTATGAGTATATACATTTATACCCAACGTAAACATTTCAGCTATGAACATTTGGCTCTAGGCAGCAGAAACTAACTCTGCAAGTATCATCAGAGATTCAAGAGAAAATCTGCTAACTGTTCCTTAATTGGGAATATTTTCATCTTATTGCTCTATTTTTCCTTGCTATTCTTGAAAATATAAAAACTACTTTTATTTTTTACAGCAGCATTCTTTTGTTCATTAACTACTAATATTTACTTTTACACAACTTATAAAAATGAAATAGTTTTCATGGTAAGAAATTAGATGAAAATACAATTAAAAAAGAAGCAGGGTGAAGGTGCTAAGTAGGTGACTGAAAGAAAGCATAAGGTGTCATTGCATCTGATAAGACACAGCAAGATTGGAGTTTGACAGGGACTTTCAGTTGCATACTTAATTTCAATAAGTTGAGCGTTCTGAAGGAATTGACATTTATTTACTTCTTTTCATTACTATTGATACTAGCTGACTCCCACTTGGTAGCAAAAACTCAAGAATTTGGTTTAAATGTCATTTTTAGAAAAACAGCCAAAATGTGACTTGTTTATTTATTTTTCGACAGTGGTGAAAAAAACTTTCAAGTGATGCCTCAGTTATGAAGTGTAATGGAAGTTATGGTGCACCCACGAAAAATATGCTTGAGAAATGATGTTTAGTATGTGATAGGGCAATTCACTATGTACAAAAGGGTTTTTTTTTTTTTTTTTTCACGAAACAACACAGCTGTGGGTCAGAATTTTGCCATGACTTATGAGTATATGTTCATAGAAATTTGAATCAGAATTCAGCTAAGAAAAAAAAGTCATTCAAGAAACAAGGGGAGATAAGAAGCCAGGAGTTGTTGCAAAAAATTACTATTTTCCATAAAGTAGTTTAAAGGAAAAAATAATAATACAGTCGACGCTCGATATAACGACCGTCTCCGTCCTGCAGAAAACGGTCTTTATAACGAGTGGTCGCTGTAAGAGGTAGAACATAGAGTATATTGGGATACAGTTGGGGGTTTTCTCACCGGTCGTTGTATTGGAATGGTCTTTATAACGTGTGGTCGTTATAACGAGCGTCGAATGTATAAAGGATTTGAAATGCTGTGCCTGATTGTAGTGGCAATTGTCATAGGGTTTTGCAATGTCATGCCACCATAACAAAGAAAATGCCATCTGATTTGATGAAAGCTCTTGGTGAAACTTCATATACAGTAAATTTTGTCAAGTCTTGTTCTCTCCATTCAAAATAATTGAGCAAGATTTATTAAGATATGGGACTTCAACACAGTACATGGGGTACCTTCAAACTCCAGTACTGTAATAGTTAGACGTGATTCAAGTGGATCAAAGAAAGTCGTTGGTGCTTGCCAGCTTTGCGCCTTCTGCTCCAAAAAGCTTTGCAGAAAAACAAGAAAATTGTGCATTAAGTGTGGCAACCCAGTTTATGAACAACATTCGGTCTCAATTTGCCAATGTCAATTATGTGATAAAATGTATTTTTTTTATTTTCATTGTCCGGCTACTAACTATAATAATAAAAAAATAATAACCTGTCTTCCTAAGTATTTTTCGAAAATTATATTTGTCACACTAACAATTAAAAAATAAGCAACAAATAAGCAATAAAACAGTAATAAGTGTAATAAAAATGAATAATAATAAGTGTAACATTTTATTACATTTTTCCAAATAATAATCATTAACGTCTATCAGGAACACGAAAAAAATAACGGGTACCCGGTTATTGAATAATGGTATAGGAATTGTTAATGCTAAAGAAAAACCAAAATATGTTTTTGAAAACAGGGTTACAACTTTGTTTGGTTCAAATTTGTGTAAATAACGAGGACTAAGAGCCATTTGACCAAGGCTTAGTTAGAAATGGTAAAAATTGAGATCAAAGTAGCAAATGGGTACCCGGGTACCCGGTTATTGACGCTAGGGTTAATTACGTTTCACTTCAAGAATTTGGAGCTGATGGTGAAAATTAGTGCCAGTTATTGTCGAAGAAACCCATATTTTAAACCTGCTTCCACTTAAAGCACCTTATCAATGCAAAACTAGCTTGTTCCCGCCTATGTGTACATGAAAAGCGAATTCAGTAATAATTTAGATGTGGCTCCTGCTGTTCAACTTTCTGACATAAAGCCAGACTTAAGCCCGTATCGATAATACAATGGTTCAATTTCATTCTCCATATTAATGGAATTTGTAGCAAAGACGGTTATAATTGTAAAACGTAGGACAAAGAGAACAACTACAGGGCTCCCACCAAGAATGTGATCCAAAAAAAGTGAAACAAGTGACTATTTTTTTAAAAAAAAGTGACTAAAAAGTGACCAATAGAAAATAAACTTACCATTAAAATACTAAGTACACAATTTTATCACTATTTAAACCTTTACCTGTAATATTTTGAACATAAATAATACTTAAATTTTAAATTTATTCACAAAAAATACTATCTACCAAAACTTCAAAATTGTAAGCATTTTATTTCAACTATGAAACATGAACACACAGAATAGTAAACATTTTTTTACTATTCTGTGTCATCATTTTTTTTAGTAATTAAACAAGAAAAGTACATGCTACATCCCTTTAGACTGTTCAAAAATAGAAGTAGTAGAAAAATGTTTGACTACTCTTTCATCAATGAACAAAAATATTTCTACTTTTTGACAATGAGATTTTTATCATTATCACAACAAGAAAACAGCCACAATCATACATACCAGGGGTGTCTGACTCAGTGGTCGGAAGTAGCGAAACTACTGTAGTAGCTACATTTTTTAGTAGTTTGTAATGTAGCGCACTACTTTTTAAAAAAAGTAGAGTAGTGAGTAGTGCAAGAAAAAAAATAGTAGTTTGTAGCGATTTCTGGAAACTACTTTTAAATAAAAAAAAATAATAATAAATAAATTTAAAAAAAAGAGAATGAAGGAAACAAAACAAGGTTTAATTGACTCTAACTGGTGCACATCTTGCACGAGTACAACAGTGAACGCAATGAGAAATAAGAAACATTAAAATATGAGCTGATCCTTAGGTACATCATTTGGCGAAATACATTCTATCTGAAGCAAATGCACCCACAGCTCGATCATAGCATCCTAAGACTGCAGTTTCGTCCTTATTATGGACTCCTCAGTTAGGAATAGCCAATGATCGAGCTGGAGGCAAATATCCTCTTATTGTAGCTAAGATTGCCAACAAACTGGCAGATAAATTCACTTTATAGATAAATTCACTTTATCTGCCAGTTTGTTGGCAATCTTAGCTACAATAAGAGGATATTTGCCTCCAGCTCGATCATTGGCTAGTCCTAACTGATGAGTCCATAATAAGGACGAAACTGCAGTCTTAGGATGCTATGATCGAGCTGTGGGTGCATTTGCTTCAGTTCTGCCTTAGCCCTGGCTTATGGGCGGTAACTCAATGCATACATTCTATCTGTTTGATGTCATTGGTTTATTTAGCATCATAATTTTTATATTCCTTCAAATAATTTTCATGTTCCTCAATATTCCCTGGCAAGAAAAAAAAAATTAAGGTTGAATTCTTTCAATTTTTCAACTTTTGAATCCTTTATTGTTTGTGGTGAATATTCCTAAAAATTGTAAAAAAATCTAAAAAGCACAAATTTTCGCAAAAAAAGGAACAAAAAAGTAACAAATAAATTCAAAGACAATTTCTAGTTCTATTCTATATTCAAATGAGTTAATTAATTTATTCAAACCACTTTTCGAATTTTTTCGGTCGAACCTCAAGCGGTGCATGCTTTTTATTTATTTATTTTTTAAAAAATTGCAAAGTAGCGACTACAATTCAAAAGTAGTTTGTAGTCGCTACATTAAAAAAAAAAAGTAGTTGCAGCTGTAGTTAACTACATTTATAACGAAGTAGTTGTAGTTGGCTACAAAATAAATGTAGTTTTTCAAACCACTGGTCTGACTATACTAACAATTTAGAAAACATTAACTAAACTTGGAATATATGACAGCAGGTAAAATATTCTGTAGAACGCTTGATTACAAAAAAATGAAAAGTATGGAAAATATTCAGATAATAAATGAGCATGTGCCGAACACTTGAAAACAATCAGCCTAATTAATGGTGCATTGCATTTGCAAAGAAAATTAGAAACATTTCCAAATATAAGTTAACTTAGAACGTTCCCGGCTACTAAAAGTAAAATTCAGGAAACCAAGTTTTAAATCGTTGCTGGCCTTGCAGGATTAACTTCTAAAGCAAAAAAATACTATTTTGCTAATGCATCTATTCCAAAATTCTACTGAAAACAAAATTCTGAAGAGAAACAGGTATGATATAGACGAGAGATAAGAATACTATACAAGAATTACATTTTTCAAAACTGGCTGCAGATTTACTACAAATAGCTTTGACAATTTAAAATATTTTTCATATTCATGTCAAATCACATATTTTAAAGGGGGGGGGGAGATCTTTTGACTATAAAATAAGTAAATAAAATCAAAAAAAGTTTCTATAAACTAAGATAGACAATGAAAAGAAAGCAACAGCCCAATTACATGCATATGTATGCATGTTTTTTTTTCACACTATAAGCTAAATTCTTGAAAAATATACCATAAGCATACTTTCAACTTACACATCACTCAAGAGCTGAAAATAATTTTACGACAATAGAATAGACATTTAAACAAACTATTATTAAACAAAGAACTGATCAGAAAAGGAAAAAACATGTAGCTGGAATTAAAGAAAATTTCTACATTGGAATTAACTTTAAAACAAATGTTAAAACTAAAAATTAGAAGTTCTAGAAAATACTGGAAAAGTTTGAGAAAACAGTCACCCCTGGTACGTAAAATGACAGCAGTTTACAAAAGCTTAAATTTCACCAGTCTTCGATTTTTTTTTTTTTTTTTTTTTGATAAAATGTTGTGATTACAGAAGACTTTCTCTTCTGCAATTTTTGTTCTATTTAAATAATACAAATAGAGCGAACTAATCGGTCCAAATTGATAAAAAAAGCGGACTTTGGCGGGAAAAGCGGAACGTTTGGACAGGTGAATGAGAGAACTGTTTTTTTTTTTCCCCGGTTTCATCATCTGTAAGGTCATCCAGGGAGAAAAAAGAATTTTCTTCCTCCAGCCCTCGTACGGTATCGGTACTGAGCGACGATTTTGATGGCCGAAAAAAAAGTTCAAAGGATATTTGTCACTTGGTCAGATTTAAAAAAAAAGTAAGTGACCAAAAAAGTGACAAAATCAACATTTTTCCCAAAAAAGTGACAAAAAGTGACTTTTGGCCTTTGAAAGTGACTTTTGGTGACCAATGAAAAAAAAAGTGACTTTTAGTGAAAAAAGTGACTTGGTGAGAGCCCTGCAACTATAAACTAAGAGGAAACCCTAGCCATAAGGCAGAGGCAAAGTCTGATTACCCCGCAACGCCAACCAGACCTAACACATAACCTCAGATGGACTAGTGATGAAACAAAGAGAACGATTTGTGATTGTTCACTACTTATGTCCAATGCCTAGTTTGCATATGATTTGGCATTGAGTGATGCTGACCTACAACTGTATCTATTACGCCAGAAAGAGTTAAGGTATCAATCTCATTTGAATATGGACGATTCTGTTACATCACATTAAGTATGAGAATCCAGTTGATTCTCACTTTTCCAATATCAGCACGAGAATTTTTGAGCCCCGTTTCCCCAAAGCACCTGCACTCTATTCGATACAAAACTGCACTAGGATAATTTTGCCAAGAGCACTTAAGCACTTAAGGGATTATTTACACAATGCATAATCATACGATATGGACACCATCGATTTTTCGCAAAATCGATAGCGTCCGTATTCTTAGCGTTGGTGGATTTTTGAAAATCTACCAACTATCCTGCGTCATCGCGCTTAACAGACCAGCGTCTAACCACTACACCAGTCTAACCTTTACGTGACTGTCAGTAGTCATGCTAAAGCGAAAGTATTTGGATTCGGCCAGCCTCTGCAGAGATAGGGTCCAAATGACATGACATCTGTATCTGGCTTGGCAACTGTCTATTCCAATTAAATTCATACAAGCCCAATGAGGTATCTCGCTTCTTTGCTGCTAAGTTTCCCCATCTTTGGAGCATCCTAATGTTGACAACCTAAACTGCTTCTTACTACACAACATTTATATGCTATGGCTGCTACAAAAATTTAAACTTTTTCTTTGAAAGTACTTTATGAGGTTTAACAGTCTCAGGTTTTGTGTGACAATTTCTACATCTGTAACTAAATACAGATTATCTGATGAAAGCCATTTTCCTGCATCAACCAAAGATGCATCCTAACATCCAGGGATATGTTGAACTAAGGTCAAAATATTTTCATTAAAAGCATATACATTCATGTATATGCTTTAATTTGTTAGCAATTAGTGGCTTACATAACAAAATTAGAGTTTAGACATTTCTGGGATATATTGCAGTATTTTCCATCATTTTCACAACCCCCACATTTGCATAAAGAAGTGCAAGGGAAACTAGCCATTCCACATTCAAGATGTATGACATCAAACTGTTTTCAGTTCTAAAGAAAAATGAATGCATTTCTTAACTATATGTTAGCAAATGAATTTTTAATGTTTTTTTATTTCAAAATTTTTATATTTATTTAGTCAAGTTAACGTATATATCTGAATTTTGTTGATTGATATTTTGAAATTACACAAAATTTGCACTTGGAGAAGAATTCAACTAGATGCAATAAGCAAATCTCTTAATCTATGCAATATTATCTGCTTTAAAGATTTCATAAAACCTATTAGTCCAGCCACAAAAAATAAGCTATTCAAAATCTGGAAATGACTATAATTCGGAAAGTTTTCCACTTGTAATTTTTAAATGAGATTATTGTGTCTAATGTCCATAGTTCTCAAGAAAGGAAATGAATCTTTTGACTGAACACTAAATACTTGGAAAGAAGCATCAGAAATTTCTCTAAACGCAGACAGACAATATCAGCGAAGATTTTCCCCTATTTTCAGAAAAAAAAAATCTAAAGTGTTTTGAAGATGTTTTTGGATGTTAATCTAATTAAGGAAACTGAAATACAGTAAAAATCTGAACTATTGAAATCATCAGTTTTTTGTATTCTTGAATAAGTAGATTTCCCTTTTTTCGGTAGCAACTTTTATAGAAGTGCAGCGGCTCATCTAGCGACGCTGCGAGAGGCAGCCAAATGGGAAAAACTGTTACCGGCAGTTGGCGAGGGGAAAAAGGTGCAACCCCAAGTTTGGATCAAATAGAAGAGGATTTTCACATTCACCTGTCTTCAGTTGCATCTTGCAATAGCCGATCCACGCCTTGCGGCTCTGGCTGGAAGTTACTATGTTTTTAACTATTGATTTTAGCGTTTACTACATTCTATGAGTTTTACAGCTTTGAAAAACATTTTATATTTCCTGCGGTGTTTCAATGAAGTCGCTACAGAAGGTTCAGTGTGATTACGACTTTTATTAATTTTTGCTCGTATTCTGAATTAATACCAGTCAATTTTGCTGTTTGATTCATTGCAGTCTTGTTCCATTCATTTCTTCGTTTAAAAACGAGTGTAATAAACTTTGGGGAAAATTCTTGAAAATCAAAGTTTATAGCACTATTTGTACATTTGGCCTTTGAGTACAATTAAATTTTAAAATCCATGTAAATAAAACAAAGAATATGTATATATATATCTAAATACATACATACATATATATATATATATATATATATATACATATACAGGTAGTTATCAAAATAATGGAAACACTTGAGATTCATAATAGAATTCTACCGTTCATAGCAAAATAAGCGATCAATTGTTCTTTAACTTAGTCATACAAAATATAGACTTCACCGGACATTTCCACATTGAACTTAAATCACCCATGCATTTGGGGGACGACAAAAAGGGGGGTTGGAAGAAAAACCGTTTTTTGACCATAACTCTTCGAAAATAGCTCGGAATAAGCTATAAATTTCAGTAATTAACTAGCATACTATGTATAATTACTGTACAAATTTTTATGAACATACCACTTTTACTTCCGAAGATATGAAACATTTTTTAAAAAACGGCAATTTTATTTGAAGGGTTTTTGCTCATAACACGCAAAGTTTTTGATCAAACTTTATCAAAACTTCAGGAAAGATGACAAAATACAAGAGAAAGAACATACTAAAACGGTAAATAAAAATATTACAAAATCCGATGAGATATGAATGTTAAAAGGAAATAATTTTTGACGGCGCATGCGCGAAAGACAGAAATTTATAACTACAAAAATATTGTACCCTGATTTATACTGCATCCTTTAAAAAAAGTTCCAGTTGAATATCATGAAAATTGAAAAAGATATCAGCGATCTAGTGAGCTGTATTTCGTTCATTTGCAGACAATACATAAAGAGTGAGGGACTGTCCACAAAGAGCAATTTTTAAATTAAAGGTTATTGCGTCATCGTTCAAAACCAACGTTTCAGGGGGTGTCCGGATACTTTTGGCCACCTACGTATAAGATCTTTTTGGTCGAAAGGCGAAATGTGACTTCTATGCCGAATATAAATTTTCAAACTGTATACAATTTAACATTGAAAAAAAAAAGCTTGATTGTCACCACACTATTTGTGGACATCCCCTCGCCATTTATGTATTGTCTGCGAATGAATGAATTACAGCTCACTAGATCGCTGATATCTTTCTCAATTTTTACGATATTCAACTGAAACTTTTTTTATAAGATGCAGTATAAATCAGGGTACAATATTTTTGTAGTTACAAATTTCTGTCGTTTGCGCATGCGCCGTGAAAAATTATTTCCTTTTAACGTCCATATCTCATCGGATTTTCAATATTTTTATTTACCGTTTTAGTATGTTCTTTCTCTTGTATTTTGTCATCTTTCCTGAAGTTTTGATAAGGTTTGATCAAAAACTCTGCGTGTTATGAGCAAAAACCCTTCAAATAAAATTGCCGTTTTTAAAAAAATGTTTCATATCTTCGGAAGTAAGAGTGGTACGTTCATAAAAATTTGTACAGTAATTATACATAGTATGCTAATTAATTACTGAAATTTATAGCTTATTCCGAGCTATTTTCGAAGAGTTATGGTCAAAAAGCGGTTTTTCTTCCGACCCCCTTCTTGTCGTCCCCCAAATGCATGGGTGATTTAATTTCAATGTGGAAATGTCCGGTGAAGTCTATATTTTGTATGACTAAAGTTAAAGAACAATTGATCGCTTATTTTGCGATGAACGGTACGTTTTTCTTATGAATCTCAAGTGTTTCCATTATTTTGATAACTACCTGTATATATATATGTGTGTGTGTGTGTGTGTGTGTGTGTACCTTATACAAATCCACAATTTATGTCAGATCAGGACAAAATTTGGCAGGGAGATACTTGGGCACACGGGGAGATCATAGGGTGGTTTTTGAGCAGTAAAAAAGTACCGAGAGAAGTATCTAGCAAAATACTTATCGGATCTTCTTGATTTTTCTCTCATTCGAAAGAACGCAAAAAATACCCGTTACGAAAGTTTCCTTTCGAAGGATTTCAAAACCACTAATCGATATCTCCACCCTGAAGAGAGATATGGTCATTTGAAAATTTGGAAATATCCATTTTAAATTGGATTTATAAAAATCGTCTGCACGAGCGTGAAAGAAATTAAATAGAGTGAAATAAATTATTAATGAGAAAAAGGTGTTGCCATTTTTTTCTTGAACATAAACAAATAAAATTCTTGCTTTTGCTTTCCCACAAGCGGGGATTTAAAACTTTTTTGGTGATTGATTCATTTTTAGTACTGCGCAAAATGTCGACTTTAATCTAATAGGGACTTATATAGACACGCGTTACATGACATAAATTTTATTCTCAAGTATACCGGGCAGAGCAGTGACACGCAGCTAGTGGTTAAATAATATTAACTACAGTGGAATGTATCAGAATTAATTAAAACTGAAAACAAATGTCTGGATAAAAGTTTTAAAATATTTTTTGTATCACTGTTGATTCCATTCCCGACATTACCGTCAGACAGATCAGTTGATATAAAATTCAGGTATCGAATGTAGGAAACAGGTTCTGGATAGGACAGAAGGTTTTTACCATCCAAAAGTGTCTTAAACTGTGCAAAAGTAAGCCAAAGCTAAAGAGCTTGAACCTAATCGATTCATCCTTACTGCAATATTAGTAATGGACAGATATAAATATTAATTAGTTACATTCGATGAAAATTTGATAATATTTCTCTCTGAAATGTTAATCTAAAGAAATGTTTTCCGTAAAAAATTGCCGATAACTCTATTAAGTATTAACTTCTTTGTATGTAAGAGTTGATAGTGATATGAGACCAAACTCCCAGCTCTACAAAAGTGTACTACTTTCAGTTCTATTTATAACTCAAAGGAACGCTATTAAATTTGTAATATTTAGATGGAAAAAATCTTTTTTTTTTTTTTTTTAATTGTGTCAGCATAATAATGTTTTAAATGATGTTATGAAAACAAAAATATTTAGAGACTTTAAAAATTCATCCTCACCTTAAGCAATCAATCATACGAGATGCAATTTTTTGTCGACGAAACTCGCTAGCTACCCATATTCGATTTATCCCGCAAAGAGCAGGAACAGCTTTGGAACTTGAAAACCAGTTTTCCATCTTCCATACTTTCTGTGACTGAGCTTCAGAATTAATCTTGGATTCATCTAACACAACTGGATAAGCCTAAAATACAAAACAAAGGTTTAGACATAAACATACTCAGTGATAATCTAGAAAACAAACAATTAGTATAATTTCAAAACAATGAAAAGCTAACATAACATTATTGACACTGTGCACTTAGTCATTTTCAGTCTACTTGCTATTATTTTTATTTTTTTTTTTTTTTTCAAGGAGAAAATGCAGAAAAGAAGTCATAGTACAACATTAAAATGTTGCAAATATGTCTTTTTTTTTTAAATTTTTAATGTCAAAATCAATTAAATAAAAATTGCAAAATAAAAAGTATACACAGAGTTTTGAAAAGGGGGAAATGTGTATGTGTCGACCTGTCTGTCCAAACTGTAACTAGCTGCTGTCCAGTCAATTCAGGATTTTACAGGTTCAAGTTCAATAAAAAATTGAGCTATTAACTGGAAATATTATGTACATATTACAAAATTGAAACCAAAACAAATTAAACAAGCTATTCAGCATTTAACTTTTGAGACTTTTATCAAGTAGGGAATTTGCCTCAAATTTTTCAAAAATTTAAATGGAAACAAAATGAGATTTTATCACTAAAAGGCTTTTCAAACTCAAGAGTGAGATTATACTATTTAGAAACAGTCATATGTAGCTCAAAAATGCATCTTTATAGACAAAAAAAGACATTAACTTGAAAAGCATTGAAATAGGTATCTCAAAATTGATAAATTGTTACCTGTGCCACTTCCATGAAAATTCATGCATGTATCACAAAATAAATATGAAGAGATGTAACTTCATTAAAATCAACGCATTGTCATACTGTATCAATGTTCATTCATTTTTATTTGTGGCCTTTTCAAATCCCTTTTAAATGAATAGTTTACAATCAAATAAAAGTTAAACCATCAAAATATTTTCCTTAATAGAACTCAGCATGAATAAAATAATGTATCACAAATGCAGGAAAAAAAATTAGCAACAAAATCTCACAGACAAAATTACCTGGCATTTCTCTGAGTTACACAGAAAATAAATACTTTTTAGAGTTTGAGAAAACAAAATATGCAGGAGTCAATAGAGGACTTTTAGCCAAGGTCCTATTTTCGGAAGTTCAAAAAAAAAAAGAAGTTTGGAATTTCGTAAAAATAAACATGAAATTTTGTGAAAAATACTGATGGTTAGAAATATTCCTGATCCTTTTTGGATGGATTTTTGAGAAGAGTCTGCTTTTGAGTATTTGAATTTTGTGAAGGGTCTGTTAACGGACCTAACTTTGCTCTAGATTGACCTCTGATTTGATGGTTTTCTATTTTACAGAGAATGTGCCAAAAAACAATTTCACATTAACTACCAGTTCTTTTGGCTCTCTTTGCTCTATAAGAAGATTTTTGCCTCCAACTCGGCTACTTTTGTATTCCATGCTGATGAGTGCATAATAAGCACGAAACTGCAGTCCATAAATCGAAATGGACGAGTTGGCAGTGTATTGAATTTTTTTGCCTTAGCTCTTGCTTAGGGGCGGGTATTCACTGCTTTATACCCGAGCTCTGCCTTAAAATTTACGAGCTGTACCGTACCAAGTGAGGTCGCTCGCTGGTATTCTAATTTCACGTTAGCTACCAGTGTTTTTTTTTTTTTTTTTGGCTCTCTTTGCTCTATAAGAGGATTTTTGGACCCAACTCGGCTACTTTCGGATTCCATGCTGATGAGTGCATAATAAGCACGAAACTGCACGAGTCCATGGATAGAAATGGCCTAGTTGGTGTTGTATTGCATGTTTCTGCCTTGGCCGTTGCTTAAGGACAGTTATTCACTGCTTTAAACAACATGTACGTCCGTCTGAGTGTGTTTTGGGTACTGACTGTGCTTACAGGTTGTAAAGCACATTATCACCTTACAACAATTGTGAATGAATACTTTGTAGAAGATGAGAAACGACTTATTTCTCAAAACCCTTAAGAAAGTAAATAAAAAGCAGAACTAGGAAAAAACAATTTCATACTCTAGAGGGGCTAAGAAAATTAGTTTTTCCAAAGTTGGAGCTTTCTTATGGTTTTAATTCTGAAATTTTAGTACAAAACATTTTTCCTCAACTCTTTTTTAGAAAAAAAAAAACATACCAACTCAACTGCAACCACATTTTCTGAGAGATAAGCTGCTCCCCTTGCAGATAACGGATTAATTTGTTTTATTTCAGGCAAGCAATAAATAAACATAACATGTACTTTAAAAAGATTGCAACTATTTTTATCTTATAAGTCACGAAAAGAAGAAAAAGTTTGCTTTTATGATGAAGGTTTTGTTAAAACTTCAGAGGGGTATGGAGAGCACATTTGGAGAGAAAAAAAAGAGAGCAGGGTGCATCAAACGAAAAGGACAAAACGTAGCACCCTCCTAACAATGTCTACAGGAAACACTACATTTGTTGGTGAGCAAAACTATGAGAAAAATGCATTATTTTATGTGTCTAAGTCACATTCATTATTACACTTTTCAGGTAGAAAAATAAAAACAGCAGCTTACGGATTTTATTGGCTCTGCTACCACACAACCGGCTACTTGTTTTTCAGTAGAAACAAAAATTACAAATACAACATCAGAGCGTGGGGGAATACCAGCAGTAGTAATTCCTAAGTCTCTGAAAGATTTTTAAAGAACCTTAAACAACTGAAACACCATTTTCACTTCAAACAGATAAATATATATATATATGCATATGCGTGTGTGTTCATGTATGAAGATCAGTTATTACACTGCTTGACAATTGCTAAGGAACAAGTTGTTTATGAAAAAATAGCATTTCAGATAAGGAGCCAATGAAGGAAAATTCAAGTTCATGGGGAGACTTGTTATCTGTATAAAAGACAGTGCATTTCGACTCACGATTTGTACAAAATTCACCCTGTTTAATATTTTACCAAAATAGCACTGAATGTTGAATAAGTTTTTTCTTTGAAATTCTGTTTGGTTCCTGCAATACTTAAAACAACATGTCAGCAAGACATCATTTGGGTATATACGATCGTGGAAGAATGACTGAACAATTGGAATCCGGTCAAACTGTCACCACTGTAGCCTCTGCAATGGGTGTATCAAAAAGTGCCATCTTGCAATAAAAGAAGGTCCATGAAGGTGGAAATGCTTTGCAAAAGCATGCCAGGGGACGTGGTAGGAACACTACATCTTCAGAGGGTCCTTATGCAGCCCTACTGGGGAAAGAAGAAATTTCACTCCTGGATGGAAAACTGCTAACCTTGCAAAAGCTACCGGTGCGCATATTTCTGCAAGAGCCATCTCACGGAGAGTAAATAAAGTTGGTTTATTTGCATTAGAGCCCTTACGTTGCATCAGACCTTAACCAAGCCATTATCGGGAGAGATTAAGCTGGTAGAAGGAACATTCCGGTTGAGATCGTCAAAATTGGTCTAGAGTGATGTTCTTTGACGAGTCTCGTTTCAGTGTGATTCTGGCCCCAAACTGCTGTGGAGAGAGCGTGGAACACGTTATGCACGAAAATTTGTTTGTGAACGCGTTCGGTGCGGCCCAGGCATGATGGTGTGGGCAAGCCTCAAGCACAACGGCGAAAAACCTTTTTAAATATTTGAACAAGGATATCTTAGATCGCAACGGTTTTGTACAAAGATTATGCTGGAACATGGTCAGCGTTTAAGTGGTGCTGTTGGTCCAGACTTTCAGTTTATTGACAATAATGCACCACCAGACAGAAGCGTTGATGTATCGGACATACTGCAAAGTAAAAATATGCTTTTTATACAGTGGCCTGCTTACTTTCCTGACCTAAATCCTATTGAACATGCATAGAATGCTCTTGTCAGACATGTTTCACAAAGAACCATTCTTCCCCAAACAGCGCAAGAGCTCAAAACTGCAACGAGACAGGAGGGGGCAATAACCTGAGGACCCCTTAATAGATTAGTGGAGAGAATGGAGAACATATGCAAAATGTGCATTCGTGTTCATGGTAATCACACATTACACTAAGGCACATTACACTAATGTTTGCATCTCTTCGACTTGAAGATAAAAATTTTTGAGGCTGTTGGAAAATCATCTGAGGAGGGGATCTTTTCATATTTAAGTTTTTTCTTTATTGATGCTATTTGTACCATTTTGCATTATAAGGAGGGCACATCCCCCCCTATTAAATTTGAACTCAGTTCTGTTTCTTCAGTCATTGTTTATACTTAATTATTCCAATAGCAATTGTCAAGCAGTATAATATTTAAAATATGACATTGAAATTAAATCAAGCTCAAAAGAAAGGAAAAATAAATTTTATAACATAGCTGCAACATCGAAGTATGGAAATTAGGGAGACTTTACATGAATAAACTTAACAACAAAAGTTGAGTTTGAATGTAAAAAGGATTTTAAAAATATAAGTGTGAAGCTCTTAAATTGAGTCAGTATTGGACCAAATTTTGGTCTTTTAAAATTAAGATTACTATTGTTTTTTGTTTTGTTTTTTTCATTAGAAAGCCCACACACAAATTTTGAGCTGGAAAAGTATTTAAAAGAGGCATACATTTGTTTTCTCTTAAAAGTGATGATAAACATTCTTTGCAGCAGGTAAAAATAAGAAAATTTGAAAGAAAATTTGGGGCGTTTTATCACCTTCCAGGAGATAAAAGTTTCAAAAAAAAAAAAGTAAAATGAAATAAACATGTTTTACAAATGATAGGATGTATACAATTTTTATACCGGTGTACGAGAAGGCTTTGTTTTTATTAAGGTGATTGTTTTACTGTTGGGATTTTTCCTAAAACTCTAATCATTGAAAAATCATCTTTTTAGTGAATTTCGTAGTATTGATGAAGCTCAGGAGGTGTTTACATCATTACGTAGATCAGGAGAAGGCATCAAAATTTGGGAATCTCCCATACAAATTTGGGTGAGTTGGCAGCTATGTTATAAGCTTAGTTCAAAATACTTTGCATGAAAACTCAATAATGATTTTATGTCATTTATAATAAAATTTATATGGTTTGAAAGAATTTTTTTTGTACAGTATTTATAGTTTTTACAGAAATCATAAATTTGTTTATAGCATTTGTAAATAATGTTAAGGTTAAATATTAAACATATGCAATAAAAAATATATACATTTATGAATCAGCTTTGTAGATACATTAAAAAAGAATACATATGTTGCACATAACAGCAGCAAGTGGGAAGCAATTATATTTTTTCTGAAACCATAGCTATCTGTTTGCAGTTCTAGTTCAATTCGCTTTTTGTGCTATTAATTTTATTATTTTCTTTTTGTTTAAGTCATGAGTGGGGAGAAAAATCCTTACTCTGAATTTTCAGGAAAATCTATAACAGCAACGTAGCAGCAAGCCACTTTGATTTACATATGATAAAACAAACAAGCAGAATTATTAAAACAAAACAACTACCTTTTAAGTTGTTAATTTCTTTAGAAAAAAACAACAAAAAGTGCTACACGTGACTACATTAAAAATTTATGGCTTGTTAGCTTATTAGAGCAACACAGGCATGAAGTGCGCGGACTTTAGTAGATTTGTGTATAAGCAATTCCCATCTTTAACTTCAGAAAAGGCCTCAAAAATTATGGGCTTTTACACGGAAGTATGCTAATATGCTATGCATTATTTTGATTTCAGATTTGTTTTTTCAATGAATGGTTTGTGAAAGCTGTTTTGCTTGATCGGATTTTTGTGGAGGGACCGTTTTGCCAGATCGGATTTTTGTGAAGGGTCGGTTTTGCTTGACTGGATTTTTGGGAAGGGTCCGTTAAACAGGCCCGAATTTCTTCTGGCCAGACCTATGTTCTCCTTCATTAGTGGTTCAAGAAAACTTTAATAAGTTACTGCATTTGTTTCCTCAGTTGAATCTTCAATGTTTTCAAGTTACTTTTATTATATATTGCAAAATTACAATAAGCAAACTTCAATTACAATTTTTAAAAAATCAATTAAAATACAATAAACCAGAAAAAAAGTACTAACTTATGGGCAATTTCCAAGATGTCTTGAATTTTCTTTAACATGAAACTTTTATCATCTTTAGTAACCTTAATTACTCTGCCATCGAAATATTCACCAATAATATTTTCATTTTTCCAGCCCTGGATATCATAGAGAAAATAAATTACATATTGCAAATGATTATATTATGTATCAATGTTCACATAAAAATGCAACAACTGTTTGTGTGCTTAAATAATGATCATAAATGCTTTTGTAACTCAAATGTAATCTTTCAGAATAGTCAACTTTTGAAAGTGTGAACTAACACCATACATAAAATACCCGACTGATTTTTAAAATTCAATTTTCAAATATTTTCACAAAAAAGACTTTAACTTCGGAATCACTTCCTCATAAGTCGCTAAAAGATAGATTAAAAGAGTGCTTTTATTACTTCAGCTCCAAAGAATTTTCTGGACAATACACTTGAAACCCTAACTTTTAAACTTTAAACTACTTAAAGATAACCTAAAGTAGAGATTTCAATATTTCAGCCATTTTCAGGAAAGAACCTCTAAATTTTCTCCCAAACGTTACCAAAAATGACATTAGATAGCATTTTTAACTCCTCAGATTAGAAGGGAGATATTAACTGGAGATGTCACACATATATAAGCAAACTTAAAAGAGCTGAAACAAAAATTAAACTTAGCTGGAGATTAAACATTTAACTTTTTGACACCCTTTAAAAGCTTTAAACTTTTCAATTTCATGACTTTAACAAAAATACAAAGACATTTTATTTGCTTGCCTCTTAGTAAAGAACAGTAAAGGACAAACATGCCAAAAGTTCTCAACTTCACATCATTCTCATAGTGCATACAAAGATATTGTAATTTTCAAAATAAAGTCAACAAAAACATAAAAATGGCAAATAAAAGAATTCCTGAAGTAAAATTGCTAGAATTTCATTTTAAAGATCTATGATAAACATATTAATCATTTTGAAACATCATTTTGAAATAGGCTGAATCTGAAAGAAAGTGTAAGAAGTGAAGTCGCACATTCTCACTTCAATGACACTGAATCACTTAAATGATGCACTATGTGAGAGCAGCATAAACTGCCAACACTATTTTCCAATAATAGCCAAAAGGAAAATAGCCAAAGCTATTTTCCTCCTTTTTTTATTCCTCTTGTTATACAACACTCCTAAAATAACACTTGCTGAAATAAAATTTGTTCAGTATATAACTGTACCAAGTGATTTCATTATAGGATTTGTAGATGCCATTTGCTGGTCATAAATTAAAATAAAAAAAATTCAATAGTATTGAAGTAATTGAAACCAGTTTAATGTATCCGGCTATACAATGAGCCCCTCTTCACCTATTTTCAGGCACAGTTACGGTTTATTAAGAAAATATTACAAGAAAGCATCTACAATCTTATAGTTTAAGAGCTAGCAATGTTTTGGAGTGACAATTTTAAGACGTCTGGCTCTTTAATATATCTTTTCGTATGCTCTTCAAAGCAGCATGCAGGGTATCTGGCGGCTGAGAGTGGTTGCGTTTTTTTACTGTGCATCATTTTTACTGGTAACAATAGTGATTTTTTAAAAATTTTGGGGCAATTAGAAACTTAAACCTGTTGTAAGTGTGTGTAATGTATCAATGGAAAGCTCTAGTTCTTACTTTCACAATGGTATTTGAATTTTTATTCTAATATAGTTAGAAAAGAAGTTGCATGTAAAAACTTTGTTTTTTCCGTTTTTCAACAGCTCTGTTTTGCACAATTTTTGAAGTAGAAATCTAAAACTTCGCAAAAGTTGCTTATCTTGTCATATGTGTCCTTCACACTAATTTTTGTAAAAAATCTGAAACGATGAAGTCAAAACCTTTTTTTTTCGTGATTGATTTGACGCAAAATTGTCCAAAAATGACTCAAAAATCACTATTTTTTTCCCAGTACAAGTGTGATGTGCAGAACAAGACGCAACCACTCTCGGCCTCCAGATACCCGGCTGCTTAGAAGAGGAACAGGAAAGATATATTAAAGAGCCTGACTCATCTTAAAAGTGTTGTTATTTAGACATTACTAGCTCTTATCTTAACTCACAGGAAAACTCACAGAAATAATAATCTTAAACTATAAACTACCGTATTTTCGGGTAGATAAGCTGCACCACTGTATAACCCGCACTTCCCAAAATTCCGGAGGAAAAAAATGTGTTTCATCAGATATGCCGCATCAGTATATAAGCCGCATAAAACTTAGTTAAAAATTTAATCTGCAAGAAACTATGCTGCAGTATACTGGTATTGACATCGTTAAAAAACAATGACAAAGAAAAAGTAACTTTGATTTGAAAACAGTGTTTCAATATCATAGATAATTAAAACCTTGCAACATTTTGGCGATAACTACAACTTATGGTAACCCTGTCCTACTCTGGTAGGGTACCTTACTTCCCATTCCCTCTGCAACCCACACAGGCGATTTGTTTTTCCATTTGGAGTCACTGTTGATGTTTTTTTTTTTTTTCTTAATTTATTTCTCATCCTTATCATTGGGATTTTTTTTTTATTTGTCCTTATCCCATCTAGGATCTAGAGAGATAAAATAACATTTGAATAAGCAGAAATGCTGTCATGCTTTTTAAAATAGAACTGTTCAAGGGCGTTGCAGTAGTAGCTTTCAGTAGCTTTCGATGTCCGACTCCAATTTGCTTGGTTTTAGGTAATAAATAAACATATCATGTACTTTAAAAAGACAAAAAAAAAAGCTTTTACATCGTATAAGCCGCCATGGCGTATAAGCCGCAGGAGTTAAAATTCAGGTTTTAAACACGTATAAGCCGCGGCTTATCTACACGAAAAAACGGTAGATATGAAGTTATTAAGGCAAAATGAGTTATTTTTACAAATAATTTATGCATTTTTTTGACCAGCTGCAATAAAATGGAGAAGTTCTGATAATATCAATTTATTTTTGTAACCCGAACCACAATTTTGAAAATTCTGCACATTTTTAACTTTGTTGGTTACAATTCACACTTTTCAGCAGTGTGTACAAAGGTATTTATTTTTCAATCAAATCAATTATTTTGAATCATAATAAAAACATAAAAGGTGCACTTACAGGGAACTTTAAGTTAGTAATATATGCATGATGATATCTTAGATGTAGCTTCTCATCTTCAGCAGAGCCAATCTCGTAAACCATAGAACAAATTGAACATACTTTAGCTCCTATTTCCTTCTGACCAGCATCAATAACCATTTGGTCATTTCCTTTAGATGTATCAAGCATGCGTTTCGGAGTAATTTTAAAACTTCTCCTTCAAAATTGAAAAGGAAATTACATTAAGTAAGAAAGCAACTGAAAATAAATATTAATGATCAACGATTAAAGCACAAAACTTGCAATAACGATTTCCTAAAGAAGGGGAGGGAGGGGGGGGGCAAGTGCCCCCTACAGGCACAGAAAATTTTTGGGGTGGCAACTTACTACACAATTACAATTTTTAAGAATAACAATTACACCAACATGGTGTAAAAAGATTCAAGATACAGTTAAAATTTTATATTCCAGAAAATACGAACTTAAGACTATAAACTGAAGGAAAATTTTTCACTATGAATGTTTTTGTCAACATAATATAGAGCAACAAACTTTTGGAAAAAAACTTTCAAGTTCAGAGCTGCAACAACTCAAATATTAAAGTAAAAATCCATTTTTAATAGTAACAAAAAATCAAATTAAAATTTTAATGCAATAATGCTCCAACAAATTAAGAAAGAATCAATATTTCAAACATACTAGCTGCCAGGGCAGCTAGATTAGCTTCCTGCGGCATGTTGATGCATAACGTCCCCCTTCTCTACTTTTACCTCATTCTGAAGTTATATTATTTGATATAATTTAATGTTCATTCGATTTCAAGACATACCACGCACGTGGCCCGATGTTGCACGGGCACTTCGTGCCCTGAAAGTAGTGAGGAAAATTTCAAGAAACTACTCCCCGCCAAGGCCGCTCGCTAACAGGAGCTTCACGCCTTCACTTTTTTCCTGCATCAAAAAAAATCATTCAAATTAATGAGATGCTTCGCGCCTTCGGTGAGGAAAGTTACAGCAAGTTCTGCTCGCTCAAGGGAAAGAAGCAAACATAAATACTCAGTTTTTAATATAAGTAGATGGCTTTTCAACAAATGAATGTTTCAAAATATTACAAGTAGCTAGCGATAAAAATACTACATAAGTGGCCCGCTTATGAGTTTCGTGTTTGATTTAGTTAAGCCTTCCTTCAAAATTCTCATTATCATTGTTATTACTGTTTCATAGCAGCCACGTTTTGCAATGCAACAATGGATTTCATATTTAATCATTTATTAGGCTTAATCGCTTTAAATTTGACTACTTATTAATTGATATCTTCGCTAATTAAAATCGTATAATTATGTAAATTGAAACTAATGAAGCCTGAAAAATTACCTATCTATCGGTAATTGGTTCGACTTTCAGTTCATTGGCGTTTGGGAGAAATAAGCGTGACATAGAAAGAAAGATAGAAAGAAAGATACTCAGTTTTTAATATAAGTAGATTAATCCTAAGGGTAAAACAAATGTTCACATTATATTTCTACCCACATTGCATGAAATTATCATGAAAATATAGTAGGTAACTTACTTTTTTTCTAAGGATTCTCCCTTCCGAAGTTGTGATCTTTGAAACACTGGAAAGAGTTTAACAGAGCCTGAAAACATAAAAACATATGTTTCAATTTTTTTCAATCGTTTTAAAAGCATTTAAAATTCAGAACTGTGTTACTTACTTGATTTTTCTTCTTTATTTTCAGTGCACAATGAAGTGTTAAGAGATTTTCTGAAGGCTAATCTAGCTTTTCTTTCTCTTTCTTTCAAAATTTCATCAGAGGGCCAGTCAAACTCAAATATTGGTTTAGGTGTTTGTACTTCAGATTCGGAAAAATCTTCATTAACATGACTGTCCACTGAGCTTTCATTTACTGAGTTTACGGGAGAAAAATCTTCATTTACATGACTGTCCACTGAGCTAAGTTCATTTACGGAGTTTATGGGAGAAAAATCTTCATTGGTTTCATGATTTGCATTAAGTGACCTTACAGTTATAATCGTAGGAAAGAAAGTAATTTTGGTAGCATTCAACTTCGTAAGACATTCACTAGTTTCTAACTTCGCAACAGGAGAGTTTCCATGAAACTCACTACCAGAAAAAGAATCTTCTTGAATATTTCTACAGCTTTGAGAAGATTGAAAAGTTTTTTTGCGCTGATCTTTAAAGGAATTATCCAACTCTAAATTCAAATTCCGTTTCAAAACCAAAGGCATGGAAAATTTGGCTTTTTCTAAGTGGTTTGGGGAGCGACATTTGAAAAATTTCTTTTCCTTCACATCATTGACATCATCCAACTTTTTGGGAAACAGATTTGAGGCCGTAAAATTTATTTGAGGTTTATTTTCAGAGTTTCTTCTACGATTCTTAATGTATTTCCTTTTCTTGAGTTGAAGTTTCTCAGCAATTTTTGTCTTGAAATCAGATGACTTCCTCATCTTTTTATTTTTCTTAGGCGAAATAGTTACTGGTTCAACTGCCATACAACTATCTATTTTTCTTTTTTCTCTTAATTTCTTTCTCTGCAAAGGCGTCAAATATCCATCCTTACTTAAGGGACTATAAAAATTATCAATATCGAACAGCATCATAAAACTTTTAAGAGCTTTTGGCAGACGATAAATTCTAAGCGTACGCGCCAAATATTTAGATTTGTTACTAAACAATCCAGTATTGCCAAAAAAGGAAAATAAAATTTCACAGACGATTGTTGCTGCAGACGATCAGAGCATATTCGAGGCTTACCGATGACAAACTGAAATTTTTTCGTACCATTAAGAAGTCGAAAAAGTTCCTTTCTGTGGATGATGGTCGGTCTTTCAACAAATTATCTCAATGTTCAAAATTTTTAATTCTCATATTTAGTGAAAATCATTTCTGAAGGGGAGTCATTTGTGGGCGGTTGACCAAGGCCGTAGCCAGGATTTTTTTTCGGGGGGGGGGGGTTCGAAGTGAAGAAAGTTTGTTTGAAAGAAAAAAAAAATAAACAAGAGGTTAGAAGTCTTATGTCGCAATGGGAGCATAGGCTGCTTGTACGGAGGGAGGGGGGGCAAGGGGGCAGCTGCTCCCCTTCACTTACGAAAGTAAAGGTGCCCTGCCCTTCACCTTTTAGAGCGAAAAATTAACGGTCGGTTATTTACTGGGTGGATTGATTTATTTCATGAAAATTAAAAACTGAAAATACCAGAAAAATGTTTTTTTTCCTCATCTTATTTCACAAGAAAGGAACTTTGAATTGCGAAGGGGATATCTACAGTAAAATCCATCCTGCTTTTGAGACTGTATTAAAGTTTTTAGTGGTCATTTGTTAAAATCCAATAATATAGCCAAATTTTACAAAACAAAAAAAAAAACAGCTTTTTGCGGTGTATCTGATCGAGCAAGTTGTTTATGGTGGTGGTGATGTTAGTTTCTCCATTTCGGATGGCCTCAAGGGCTGATTTAGATTCCGAGAAGACAACCAGTCCCTCAGCAAGATCCATAGCTTGAGAATTATTTAGGAAATGAGTTATAGCTTCCTTGATCGCCACGAGTTCGCTGGTGAAATTAGAGGAAATAAAACCTGTGTTAACTTTAAAGTTGAATTTTTCACCGCTTGGAAGAGTAAAAAGGATGCCTGCTCCTCCTCCATTGAGGGATTTATCTAAAGAACCATCAGTATAGGCAGTAGCAAGGTTCTCTTGCGAAAGCTTCTCTATTGTTTCAAGGCCCTTTTGTTTTAGCAGAATAGGATCTTCTTTTTTCGAACATGGTCTAAGCAAGTTTAAATGAATGGTCGTGTTCGGTGGTGGCTTATTTGGAAAAAGAGGTTCCTGTAGGAAATCAAGGGATGACTGCTCCAGATGGATCTGTCTTCTAATGTCTCTATCTAACTGTAGGGTTGATGATCTTTTGAGCCTTGTTGAGGTTTTTGGCGAGATTACGTCTGCTTTCCAATGGTGGAAGACCACTCTCTTGTTCCGCTTTTTCATTGTTAGTTGAGGAGACGGCTCCTATTATAATTTTTGAGGCTCTATGTTGCACAGAATCTAATTGTTGTTTCGTAGTAGTTGAAGCAGGAGCCCAGATTGGAGTAGCATACTCGAGGATGGGTCTGATGATGGTGCAGTATGTGTCTCTCAGGGCCTGAGATCTAGAGCCCCAAGTGGTTCCACAAAGTTTCCTCAGGATGTTTAATCTTCCAAGAGCTCTATTTGCAGTAAGTTCTACGTGCTTTGTAAAGCGAAGTTCTGGGTCTAGGGTAATACCAAGGTAAGTAGGAGTATCAACTTTTTCGATTTTTTGTCCTTTGAATCTGATATTTAAGCTGAAGTTGCCTCTGTGTCGTCTATCCGTAGAGACAATACAATAAATTGTTTTATCAGGGGTGGAGCTCCTCGGGGGAGCCTGTAACCCCTAGAGGGCACGTCCCCAAGGTGGTGGATCGGGGAGTGCCTCCATCGGTTTCCGATGGGTGGGTAGGAGGGAAATAAAATACCTCCCGCGAAACAACAGGCAGAAGACCAACCTCTCGAGGCTCTGGCACCCCTTTTTTCGATGGATTGCGCAATATTTTTTTAAATCCCTACCTAAAATGAAGAAACAGCAGAGCTTCCTAATTCTGCCTCTTGAGCGCTGTTTGCATGCAAGTTCCATGGCAACGTTGATTAGTTTTGACAGATGATGGAATTCGATGTTCGAAGATCTTAAAAAAGGAAAGAAGTTGCTGTTTTTATGGAAAATTATTTAATTTTTTTTTTTGCAATGTAAATAACAAGTTATTTTTCAAATATCCGTAGTATAGCATAAATGTACTCTGATATCACGATGGCAGTTTTTAGAAAGAAGAAAAATTATATTGCTTTTTCATGAAGAATAAGTTATTTTACTTTGTATTTATCTCGGAACTCGCCGAATAAATTTCTATCATAACTTTTCGTTAAAGTTCTAAACATTTCATTCTTAAGGATTAAAAATAAACTGAAAAAAACTTGCTAGTAATCAATAGAATTCGTTACTTATTGACCTTAATGGACATTATTAAAAATTTTACTACATAGAAGAATTCTATCATGAAAAACACTGAAGAAATGGTAAAGAGAATTTTATCTGTCCTTTTAAAGCTGTCTAACTTTAAAAAGCATCTGTACAACAAGTCCTAATTTTTTTTTTTAAATATGTTTTCCTTTTCTTTCTTCTTTTCTTCCCCAGCATACTTCTATTCGATTTTTTTGAAAATAAGAAAATATTTTGACATTTTAAATCAACTGCATTAAAAACCGTTTTGACACGGAGAGTTCAAACTGGCGTTTTTTTCTTCTTTGGTTTCATGCTCTAAGAACTGAAATAAACAAATGGACGGGGAAAATTGGCTTTTTTTTCTTTTCTTTTTTTTCCCTTCCAAAAATCCACTTATTCTTTAAATAATTATTTTCGACTCTTGTGTGTCAAGTCTCATATTAGGATGTCAAGTGTTATTAAAAACCTATGGAATGGGTTCTGGGCCAATCCATGGTTACGGTCGTTACATTCACACAACTTCAGCTGCTCATATTTTATTCACAAATGCAGTTAAAGTTCTAATGAAAACAGGGAATGATAAAGCTCACCCCCCCCCCCTCAACATGATTATCACCAAGCGTTAGTTTGAAATTATTAGTGGAAGTTGTAGAAAAATCTCGAAAATGTGTGGTTACGGTCATTACAAAAAAAAAAGACATGGTTTTTTGAGTGCTATGAAACACTGCCACTTTTCTGTGAATCTATTGCACGTATGATTTTCTGGATTTTTATAATAATTGCTCAATAAATAAGGCATGATATCATTCAAAGAACTTAGCTTTAATATAACAACTAAAATAAATGAAAGGTATAAACTATTGGAACAAAATGTATTTAAAATTTAATTTAAAGTACTTTTTATTAAAATTGGGAGAAAATGTTGCCCGCGTCTTTTCCCCTATTAAAATTTGACCCGTTTTTCCTTTCTATGAGTAAGAAACAAAATTCACTTTTCTGAAAAACTTTGCTTTTTATTAAAAACAGAAAGCTTAGTAACTTGTCTACAAACTGTTTCGAGTTTTAAGCATAGTTGTCTTTTTTTAATTGAATCTATTTCAAGAATCAAGATACGTGAAACAGTGTTGTAAGACACCAAACTGAAATAGTGTGTGCATTTGTAATAATAAATATGAAATTCAGGTCGTAGTTTCGCAAAGAAGCACATTTATTGACATGTAATGCAATTCATAAAACGAAATATAGATCGATTTATATTTTCTCTTAATCTATTTACACTTTCAATACACATATATATATATATATACATATATTTGTTCTACTTCAATGTCTAAATTCCATCAGTCTTCGTATGATCTGTGGGCGTAAATGGCTCCACTGAGGTAAGGGCTCCACTGATTCAAATCCGTGTATGTTCTGCACTGATTGACTCGATAGCACTGAAAAAAGGAAAATAAATATTTTATTTTATACTGAAGTAGAGTACTGATGCAGGTATTGTGTTAAATGACTATTCGACACGAAAAAACGTAAGTTACAAAACAAGAACCACCAGTTCCTAAAGACATACATGCTTTGATCATTAAAAATTGTTTGAGGAAAAATAAGGGAGAGATCTCAAAAATATTTAAGAACGAGTTGAAATTGCTTCCAATAGTATGAGTAAATCAGAATACGTACTGGGTGTTTATAAAGTATTACACTGGTGAAGAACATTCATTAAAAACACCTAGTAGAACGACCACTGAATGAACACTTGGGCAGATTTTTATTTTAATTCATAGCGTCGGTAAAAATATAAAATCTTACTCCATGACTGTAAAAACACTTCAGATGATAAAGGTAAGTGTTTAAAATTAAAATGGGACAGTTTTTATGAGACTCAGACCCAGTGAATGAACACCCCTACCAGTGAACAAATAAGGATTTTCTTTTCGGAAATGTGTAGAAAGATAATTGCTTCTGCAAATTCACCAAAAACATTTTTTGAAACATTTTTTTTTTTAATTACGGAGTGTTCATTCACTGTCAGTAGCGTAGCTAGGGGTTGGCAGGAGTGGCTCTTGACACGGGCGCAATAGCCAGGGGGGGGGGGGCGGACCGAGTTAAAAGAAAAAAGAAAAAAAATGTGCAAGTTTTTTGTTTTAGTAGAAAAATATTGAAGAATAAAAACTCGGAGGCTTTGGTGACCTCTCTTCAGGGTTCTCCTGATTTTATGAAAAGTTAAAGTAGCAAGATGTAGTTGGGTATATAATGGGCTGGGCTTTTTTCAAAAACAAAACCCCGGGTTTTTTCAAACCCTGGTATTGAATCACTCTGTATTTGAAATTAAAGTTGGCATAAATTTTTTTTTTTTGAAATGATGGGGTGAGGCAGGGACGTCATTTCAAGTTTTTCCAGGGGGGGGGAGGGTCCAAACAAAATACAATTTCATCGGAAAACATAAAAAACCACACCCACTTGTATGTAAATACATTGATTTCACAAAGTCAGGGGGGGGGGCAATTGACCCCCCTGCCCCCCCCTAAATGACGAGCCTGAGGTGAGGCAGAAACGTCCCGAACTAAAATTGTTAGAAAGAGGAAAATTCTGAATCTTCCGAAAGAAATTCCAATTTTACCTGACATTAAAATACGAGCAGCATTACACAACATCTAATAACATATAAGAAGGAACATAAGGCATCATTAAAAACATTTTAAAAAGAAAAAAGAAAATCGAAGTTGCAATATTGTCTTTATCCTTTCCGCATCAATCAACAAAATTTTCTGAATAAAAGATGGTTTTGGGAGATCACAAGGACCTCCTGTGACATCCCATAAGTGTGACCCTGAGGGAGCGCGATATCTTAAGTTTGCCACGGGCGCTGGACCCCTAGCCACGCGACTGTTCACTGGTCAGTTTACCCTACCTCAAATTTAAACATAATTTTCTTTTGTTTTGATTCTTATCTTAAAGAACCCCCCTCTAACTCCCCCCCCCCCCCGCACGCACACTTCTACGCATGCACCATTTATAGTTCGGAAAATAATAATAATAACAATAACAATCTTAATATATAAAAATTACGTGTCCCTGTGTTTGTGGCCAATGGACTCCTCAGCTACTGAACCGATTTTAACCAAAGTTTACACGCAGTTTCAGTTTGGTCCAACTTAAATGATAGGATAGTTTTTATCTCAATTTAGGACCGCAATATATTTTTTATTGCAAATTATGTATTTAGCTACCAGCTTTTCTGTGTTCTTGGCTAAGCCTTTTTTGACACCTCCATGGCTAAGAGACATAAAGCACACGTTCTGGCAGCTTCTGGAGGGCAGTAAGCATGCAATAATCTTTCTTATCTTAATATATAAAAATTATGTGTCCCTGTGTTTATGGCCAATGGACTCCTCAGCTACTGAACCGATTTTAACCGAATTTTACACGCAGTTTCAGTTTGGTCCAACTTAAATGATAGGATAATTTTTATCTCAATTTAGGACCGCAATATATTTTTTATTGCAAATTATCTATTTAGCTACCAGCTTTTCAGTATTCTTGGCAAAAATTCTTCAAACATACCCGGAATGCCACCACATAATCTGCTATTAAAAATTGGTTCACCCATAGTTCTTCTACGTAATTTAAATCCACCGAGATTATGCAATGGTACGCGTTTAGTTATCAAAAAAATCAACGGGAACATTATTGAGGCAATCATTTTGACTGGCAAGTTTAAAGATGAAGTAGTTCTGTTGCCACGTATCCCAATGACACCGTCAGAATCTTCAATACCCTTCAAAAGGCTACAGTTTCCCATTCGTTTAGCTTTCGCCATGTCCATTAATAAGTCCCAAGGACAAACAATGTCAATTTGTGGTTTAGATTTAGAGAATCCATGTTTTTCCCATGTTTAGGTATAGGTCGCTTGCTCCCGTGTGGGAAAACCGTCCAATCTATTTTTGTTTACAAGAGACAGATTAACAAAGAATATTGTACACCAATTAGTGTTGAGTTAAACTGAAATTAAAAATGCTTATAATTCAAAAATTAACAAATAATATTGGTTAATTATCTACCCTACCTACATTATTAAAAAATAAAATGTTACAATAGCAATTAGCAAATTTTTAATTAACTCAATTGTTACAAGCTTGAATATAATATTTCTAAGTACAAAAATGCTGCATTTTTTGTTGATTTTTTTGTTTCTTGCAAACTTAGGAAATTTTCGTTCGGTTGTTTTCATATTTTGACCTCAAATTCATATTTATATAAAGTTGATCTCTATAACGGTAATAAAGTTTTTTGTTTCTATTGAAACATTATAGTTTAACCAATACCTTAGCCACAGCAACGTGTGGCCGGGTCAGCTATTAATAATAATAATAATAATAATAATAATAATAATAATAATAATAATAATAATAATAATAATAATAATAATAATAATAATAATAATAATAATAATAATAATAATAATAACAAGATGATTTTCATCTTCGCTCCAGTAACTATCGTAGATCGAATTTACCTTCTGGAGGGTGAGAGTTCGCGCGCGCGGCCCTAAGGGTCATTATCTGACTGCAAACTGTCATTTAGGATTGGTTAAAAGGAAACTTTCTGGGGGATTAACCCACAGAATACACTCGTGACGCCCCGGGGAGTTTTTTATTTAATAGACGTCATTTTCGGTTCTCGATATTAATGCCACCTACATGTCTTTACGAATATTTCACTAATGGGCAAACAATTGATAATATAAGAATCAAAATTAAAAAAAAATAACATGAATAAATCTTAAACATTTTTTTTCTTCAAATAAATTTTTTATTTGAAGAAATACTTTAAAAACACAGTGTTTCTCTTTAACATGATCAGAGTTCAAATTATTGGGAAGACATTGACTAATTTTCCTTGTTTGGGGAAAAACTCGAAGCAATTATCCGCGATAAATATCAATAAACGATTTTAATTTCTTCGAAACCAGGTCAGGTCACCGAATTTTTATGAACAGGGAATAACAGGGAAAAAAGACACGACGTTTTTGCTCATTTTTGTCCAAGTTCTCATAAAATCTGTAAGACCTCATTAGTTTGAACATTAATAATCCAAAAAGTCAAACGTCTGGTAATCTGGATGGTAAAATAGTTATTGAGTGCATTTTACTACATTATTCGCTTCAAGTAAGACTAATTAAATTAATTTTAAATGACAATTTTATTATTGGTGTTTAGAATTTGCTTATGCCCTAACCTCGCACCACAAGACTGAATAATCAACTGGAGAGTTTCCCAAAGTGAAGTCGCGATGCGATCCTTTTAAAACGTAATAATTTAATTATAGTTTAAAAAACTAAAAAATACGCTTTTAGAGAGTCTTTTCTTTTTACAAATATAAAAGTAATATGCTTAATACTATCATTAATACTAAAGGTTAAACTATATTTCATAATACTCTAACTGATTTTCCTCTGATTTTCAAAACTATTGAATATCCGCTAAGTTTACATGAACTAGTAATACATCAACATGCAATATAGTTTAGCCTTTAGTATTAATAGTATCATTAAATATATCATTTTTATAGTTGCAAAGAACGTGAATTTTATCTTTTATTCAAAGTTACATGCAAACAACTGAAACACTCATAATATATCAACATGTAATAATATAGTTTAGCCTTTACTACTGATAATAGTACTAAACATATTATTTTTATTTTTGTAAGGAACGTGAATTTTAGCTTTTATTTAGAGTTACATACATACATACATATATACAAACAAACCCACACATGAATCTAATAAAAGACATGCAGGGAGCAGAACCCCTCAGAACTAACATATTTGACACCTAATTGAGTTTCAAATAGATTTTTTACTTTCATAGCTCAAAACGATAACGTTAAGTAACGAAAAATAGACAAGAGCTCTAAAAACTATACGGAACAATGAATAAATAAATGTAAAGAAAGAAAAAAATGTAAAAACATATCAGGAAAAAAAGAAAAAAATAAGATTTAAATGTATCAGTTGTACTGTAACAGTCCGAAATCTGCTAAATGTTGAAGTCAGCCGGTGAAACGTATTCCCTTCTTCGTAATATGAATAAAATGTGATACCTTAAACAGAAAATTTATCAATCTTATTTTTTGTAAATTCATTTGTGTGAGTTTAGTATACTAAATATGTGGACTTCCTAGTGTAATATCCTTCCCTAAAAAATGGATTGTTTTTGGAATTAATATCAGGAAATAAAATTCATGTGAAATATTATTTTCATTATCTGATACACGGCAATGAAATATTTTCACACAGAAAAATTCAGCTGCAAAATATTGCCTTATTATAGCAGAGTAACATACTTTTATTCTTTTATTTTGATGTGCTTGCTTATAATAAACAGAAAACTTTTTATATTATTTTTGTTTAATTTTATTTTATTTATTTACTCATTTATTATTTGCTTATGTATTTATTTATTGTATTTTTATAAATGTATTTATTGTTTGTTTACTTATTGACTTATTTATTTATTTATTTGAAAAAAAAATATTAACTAGTCAAAAATGGAAAAAAAAAAAAAAACAATGCTATGCTCGATATCTTCTAAATAAAACCCATAAAAAGGTTAAGAATTAAACTATTGTCCGTTTTAGATATAGAGAAATTATTAAAGGAAAAATAAGTTTAATATTATCTATTTAACTGTCATGAAATAAAGATTATGCTTCTTTCTTCGGGATCTTATGGTCCTGAAAAGATCAAGTGCAACAGAAACGTCGTAATTCCTTCTATAAAGCAGAACCTTATAGGTTTGTCCTCATTTTAAATGACTTCCTTTATTTTCGATTCAATAACTTTGATTTCGATTGCGTTTAAAATTAGCTCTTAAAGGGGAGACAAATGTTTGTTCCATTGCACCAGTTATGAGGGATCATTTTAATCTTTTTAAGTTCGTTCGCGGTGAACGATTCGATCGAACGACGATGCCTAAGAGATCGAAAGAGGATTTACCACGGAATGTCAAATTTGATGCTTCATTTAGCTCAAGAATTAGTGAAAGAGAGCCGGTGAACACAATGCTGTATTCGGAGAAATAAATAAATGCGTTTGTGCTTAGAAATGAAAGTGAATAATGCAACATAAAAAAAAAATCAAATGCGCAATGGACAAAATCACCATTTTGTGCATTGAAAGAGGCGCTCCTTGCAATGCCGAAATGCGTGTCTTCGTATTTCTATGCATTTGTACTTTTAATAACGTTGTATTGTTGGAATTTAATGCTGTATTCTGCTCTATTCAGAGAAACATACAAAATTAAAATTGAATTTGATATATTGATCTTTTTAATATCACAAAAAGGGCTCTTAGAGTAGGGATGCACCGATTAATCGGCAGTACCGATTAATCGGCCATAATCGGCCACTTTACCAATTATTAATAATCGGCAAAATCGGGCCGATTAATCGGCAGAAAATATATTTTTCAATTATTATTCTTTAAAGTATACCTTTACTAAGAAACTATGATGAATAATTTTATTAACAGTAATAATAATCCTCACAGTTGATATAAAGTTTTTTTTTAAATTAAGTCTCCTACTTTAAATAGATATACAAACACATAGACAATTTTGCTACACATTTTTCATCTGGCGATAGTTTTCTCTTTAGCCCAGTGCTTTTAGATAACCTCTAATTTTCAAGGAATATAAGTACCGTAAAATGGGGTGAATCTGAACACTTTTCAGCTTTGATTGTAAACAAAGCAGTTAAAAGATTTTTTTAAAATTTGATTTTTTGGGTAAAAACTTCGGTCTTGCTTTACTTTTGATATTCCAAGCAAAGACAAAACATTTTGAACAATTATTATTAAAATATGTGGGAAATTATGGTTGTTCCGAATCACTCCGCTGATAGGGGTCAATCGAAACACATGTTAAAATTTTTATTTTTTTCAATTTAACCTGTAATAGGTCTCACAAACTTGAGTAATATTGATGGGGGAGAATAAGAACAGATAACTACTGTCAAATAAATGCATAATTTCAATACCAGTAACCGTTTATAATTTGTCAAAATCCAAAATAATTTTGAACTTATGAAAAATGAAAAGTAATTTTAAGAAATGCTTTTGAATTGAAATACAAAAATTTAACATGAATGGAAGTCACTCATGTCGTCTACAAATATGTACTTGTCTTTAAAACTAACAATTGTGACCTGGCTTAAGTTTGTTCATAACATCTCCTGGGATGAACTCTGCCTTTTCTTTAGTTTCTTGAAATCTCTGGGTTTCGGGGATTGTCCTGAAAGATTTTTTCGCTTATTAATCACTGTCTGTGTGCTGGACTTTTACTACATAAAGTCTATGTGACTTTTCCCCTCGTATTTTAAATAAAAAAAAGTCTCCTGGAGAAAAAATCTTTTGAAATCTGCAACTTTTTGTCATTTTAAGATCTAGTTGCTCACGAGAAGGGATAAGCAGTATTAAATCCTTGTCCTCGTCTTGATTAGAAGAATTGGGGTTAGAATCTTGATTTTTCAAACAGTTTCCTTCAACTAAGTTTGAATTCGAACAACAGTACTAAGTGTTCCGATTCAACCCGTAAATTTTTTTCCTGTGACATTTTTCAGAATTCTTTATTTTTATGACACCAATTTATAAGAAATGTAAAGTCTAATGTGGTATTCTGTTTTTCAGATACATACATAATTGAAACATACTACTCTTAGTTTTTAAATCTAAGAAGGTTTGTTCTTGCATATGAAGTTTTGCAGTCTATGAAAATGTGATGTTTTCTAGCATTCCACGTGCAGCCCTCCTTAGAAGCCAGTAGCGTTACCAGATTGACAAAAGTAATTTTTTCCTAATAGTATATTTATGAAGAATTTCTTTGTACGGTCGGGAAGTTTTGTTCCGATTGACCCCGCTGTCCTATACACCCCATTTTACGGTATTGAATTAAATTGTTACTAATTATTAGAAAATATGGATTGAAAGTACTCCTAAATTGGAGTGCACAGACTCCCCCTCCCCCCTTTTTTTGAATTTTTATGTCCAATTAACATAACTAACAATGTGTGAATAATATTATTGACAATAATATGAAAATTGGTTCCAAGAAATTTGATAAATATTTTGTGAAAACTAGGAAAATGGAAAAAAAAACTTCTCTCAGAAATAAATTACTTACTATTTCTAAATTTGGAATGGTATAAGAGAGAAAAATCATTGATGGTAAAATTGATAGTAGGAAACAATCAAAATTATCATTAATCGGCCCAGCCGATTAATCAGCCGATTATCAACAACCGATTAATCGGTAATCGGTAATCGGCCAATTTGCTTATCGGTGCATCCCTATCTTAGAGCCTTAATTTTTGGGTGGGAGAAATTCTCAATTTACCCACAGAAAAACATGATAAAATATGCGCACGGATGCACATTTCTACTTGCTCACTGTAACAAATGAATGTTGTTTTTACAGTATAATACAGCTAATTTTACAGTAATAAACAGAAAATTACTAATTTCACAGTTTATTACCGTACATTTTAGTTTTAAACTGGAACCCCAGTTGCCAGCATTATACTGTTGCTTTTACAATATAATACAGCTGAATTTTACGGCAATGAACTGTAAAATTTCTAACATCAGAAACTAAAATTCCTAATCATCAGACACAATTCGCCGAAAAAGGATTTTTTTTATCGGGAGGTCATAGTAACCTTCTGATGTCTCATCAGACTGCTCCTGATCACGAATTATAAATATTTTTCTGACTTAGTGTGAGCAAATACTATTGTTAAATTAAATTACTGTTAGCGCTCGATTATCCGCGAAGTAGGCTGGAATGGTCAGCGCGGATAAACAACTACCATGAATAATCCGAAAATAGGTACAAAATTATTATAGCGTATATTATTGCTAAAAAAATTCCACAGCATTCGGAAATACATTTAAAGTATAGCTAAAAACGATAACAGTAAATGTAAAAAATACATATAAAGGCATTTAAAAATTTTCTTGAATATTTTAAAAGAAATAAATGGAGCATAAATGCATCACGAACGTAAAAATATACCACTCTCTTGGAAACTTTACTTTTATGCCCACTGTAGCATAAAACAAGACAATATTATAAGTTACAAATAGCACTGGAAATCTCTTACACATGTTTTGAAGTTACGACCTCTTCAATGCGTAGGAAACAAAGATAAGTGATGAGGAAAAACCATTATAACCTTATAACAATTTCTGTCATGTAGCTATAGTCTCTACGCATTGTAACTCTAAAACAGGTGCATATCATTTGCGTTGCTATTTTTGCTTTGTTAAAGACTATTTCTTAGTTTACTCTTTCTTTGTCATAATATTCATATTTTATTTTTATACATAAAAGACTATTTCTTAGTTTACTTTCTCTGTCATAGTATTAATATTTATTATTATGTATGAAAGACTATTTCTTAGTTTATTTTCTTTGTCATAGTATTCATATTTTATTATTATGTATGAAAGACTATTTCTTAGTTTGCTTACTTTGTCATAGTATTCATATTTTATTATTATGAAACAATATTTTTTAGTTTGCTCTTTCTTTGTCATTGTATTCATATTTTATTATTATGAAGAACTATTCCTTGGTTTACTTTCTCTATCATAATATTCGTATTTTACTTCCCCTTTTAACGTGCTGCCAAAAACTATGTAAAATAATACTAAATAATTACTTCCGCTTTTTAATTGTTGTTTACGTTGTTTCGTTTTACTATGATATATTTTAAATTAAAAAAAAACGCTATGTAAGACAATATTTATCGCATTATTAGCATGAATCGAGGAGAATATCAAGGAGAACATTCTTGTTATTTTGATGATAATTCTTATCATTTCAAAAAACCGCTAAAATGTTAAAACTACTCAAAACTATCAATAAATTAAAAGAAATTTTGATGCTGAGTATTCACTGTAGCTCAAAATTGCTACTTCATGCAACAAAAGATTCACATCGATAGTTTCTTAAAACAACATAAAATGTTTTAAAATTGTGTGTAAACTGCTATGTACCAGGTAAAATTAAATAAATTCCCTTGAAATTCTTTTTCAAAAATATACTTAAGTGTTTTGAAGAAGACAAAGAATCCAGGTTTCAAGTTTTGCATTTTTTATACCATTACGATAATAATATTAGAAACATTTTTATGTAACTCCCAATTAAACTTGAAAACAAAAATCGGTTCTGAAATTTTACGTTTGAATTTGATCCTCCTACAATTACTTCACATCAGTGCCAGTAAATGGCAAAGCATACACGATCTCAAATCAATGTCATTCTTATTGCCTTGATTCTCTTTGAAAAATACTAACTTTGCAATGGATTTCTATGAAGAAAAAAGAAGGAAAGAAAGAAAAAGAAAAGAAACAGAGATGACGAAGCATTACGCATATTTCAAATCGTGTCTGTCTTTAATTTTTACACACATAACTTTTTGCGTTTACTGAGTTTGCTTCTGAATTGAACTGTTCCTTCTAGCAATCTTTAGAAAAGAAATTATCACGCCCTAAATTCAGAAAATGTAATCAAAAATAGTAGGGGAGACTGGGGACGGTTGTGACGCGGGGCGGTTGTGACAGTCGTCATATTAGCTAAACCATAATTAATACCTGGTTGAAGCAAAGAGAGAGAGTATCAGCATGTTTGTCTGAATGTATGTCAAAGCATTGCGGTAGCCATCGAGCGACATTAACGCTAGCAGAGGGGTTGGTTACTTTTTAACAGTCAAAAGTAAGTTTTTTTGTTCGATGTCTTTCAGTAATTTCTGTTGAATGGGTACATATAGAGAAATGAAAGTTTTCTCCCCGTTAGTAGTGAACCTTAATAGTGAAATAGCATTGATTACATTTTATGTAGGCTATTTTGTATTGCCATGGCGATTGCTGTTTTCAAAAGTAGTGGGTTGGGGTCGGTTGTGACAAATTGCGTGGGGACGGTTGTGACACGAGTAAAACATGTTTTCATCATATTTGATGCCCATAATACGCTTGGAGAAGACAGAAATAGGGCAGTGTGACCTAATGAAATATAAAGAAGCTTATAAAGAAGTTAAACTTTTTTTTCTTTCGGACAACTTTGGAAATGCAACGTTAATCGTAAGTCTTTGCTACGAAACATTCATTCGTAAACGCGATGGAGTCGGCCGGCGCTGTCACAATGAAAACAACGTGTGCATAGGTTATATTGCTCACAATAAAGTGCTTTTGAGCTTACATATGCGCTGAAAGCAGATATGAGAGTAAAATGGCTACTGAGAAATGAATCCGTTCATTTATGAATAGAAATGTTTCACGTCTGTTCGTGTAGCTCATGCAACTAGCCTTTCAAGAGTAACAAGCTTCAATGAAACAAATAAATGTAGAATCTTTCTTTGATACTTGAGAATTGTTATGAACAGACACGGTTATGACCCACAGGATGTGCATAATGTTGCCAAAACAGACGTTACGAAATTCCAAAAACCTGATATTTTTGTAAAACTTGGTATAAGGCTACTTCAACTGAACGAGACACACATTGTTAAATGTTTAACTTTCCCAGATGAAGGTTATGTTGAATTACGGTTAATATTGCTTGAAATTAAAAGTGATCTAGACTGTTTTGCTGCATTTTTGAGCTTGTCACAACCGACCCTAAGCTCTGTCACAACCGCCCCTGGGGTGGGGTCGGTTGTGACATTTTTTCCTATTTTGTTCAATTTGGTCCTGTGAGTTAACTAATGTACTTAGGGAGAAAATTTTAGTGTTTATAAGCAGGCAAATAAACACTTTAACATAAAAACAACTTTAAACCAGCTCACAGGCATTGCTAAGGGATCTATGGGGAAGCAAACGAAAATTGTCACAACCGTACCCAGTCTCCCCTACTTTTAGTTCACTTTAACTTATTCAGTATGTTGAAGTATACTTTAAAAGTATACGTGAGGCTCTGAGAGTTCAGTCATGACCTTGAAAATGTTTACCTATTTTCGGGGTAATAAGGAAGGGTAATTGGCAATGAGTAGAGTTGAGTTACTTTCGAAGCAGTTTTTCAAAAATATTCCAACTCAAATGAAACATAAAAACGCTTTCTTTTTTGTTTCTCGCTAAACTCTATAAAAAACGTACACATTATCAAAGTCATAGCTCAACTTATCAGAGCCCCATTATGAAGTTCAAAGCAATTTTTTATCAGCACAAATAATAACAAGAAAAATAATTTACCTGGATGCTTTTGAATCGGGCGCTGAAACTGTTGATGTATCTGTGATAGTTGTTGCTGGAGAAGTGGCAGTGCTTGTGATAAGTGCCGCATAGGTTGCTGCTGAATGTGCGAAAGCTGTTGCTGCAAATGCGGTGATTGCTGCTGAAGGAGGGCAACTTGTCGAATACTCGGGATTTGCTGTTGGATGTGAGGGACTTGTTGCATTTCTTGCAACTGCTGTTGGATGTGAGGAACTTGTTGCAATTCTTGTAACTGCTGTTGGATGTGAGGAACTTGTCGCATTTCTTGTAACTGCTGTTGGATGTGAGGAACTTGTCGCATTTCTTGTAACTGCTTCTGGATGTGAGGGACATGTCGCATTTCTTGCAACTGCTGTTCCAGTTGGGACAAAGCGTACTCTTCTCTCCACTGCTGCACCCAAGCTGGTGGCTGGAATATGGCTTGCTGTTCCCTCCAAGCAGGTGCCATCAGTAAAGGTGCCATCAGTGGCATTTGCCCCTGATGAAGTGGCAACGCGTCCCAAGGCAAAGGTAGGAACATAGGATGGTGGTTCTGCTCGCTTGTTTCAGTTAGTGGTGCAATTTCCTGCTGCTGTTTGAGCGTTTGCCTGGCCCGGTGTCCCAGACCTCCCAGAGCGACTCCGATCAGGCTGGCTCGGAGAATGTCCCTCATGGAGCCGCCACGGATGATACCCATTGGTTGAAAGGCGGCATCACAAATGGAAGTTGAAGAGAGGAAGCATAGTACAAGGGAAATTCTGCTTAGAATTGATTTTTTCATGGCACCTATAAAAAAATTTAAATGAAAAAACTGTTTTAAAGTATTGATGATAAAAATAGAAATAGCTGGTGTTAAGTATTATTTTAGGGACAATTTTAAGTCATCAATTCTGTTACAAAACGTTCTGAGATGCAAATTCATAGGAAATAGCTGTTTGAATTATATTGAGAACTCTAAAATAAAAATAGGCTTTCAAAAATACTGTTAAGTAAAAAATGTACTAAAAAAATCATGAGTTTTTAAAAATATTTCTAGTAACAGTATCGATCGACCATCGTTATCTATTATATTTCCCGAACTGAATTGACGTTGCTTTTAATTTTAGTTCTTTCATAAACAAAAACATGGAAATTGCTAAAGAAAACTTTAAAGGAAAATGTTTGCATTCCATAAACTACTAGATAATTAGGCAATGTAATAGCCATAGCAAACGTCGAGAGAAATTTATAAATATTGATTTTTCTTTTTTTGGAATAAATATGATTTCAAATTTATAACATAACACATTTAATTTCGGGCTTTTGTAATCCCAGAACTACACTATTAAATGCAGTTGAGAGTAACACTGTATTCGCAAGGAAAAAATGCACAATTCGGGGAAATTTAGTTTAATAGAATATTTTATTTTTTTTTAATCGAAGGGATTTTTTAGTAATTTCTTTTCTTTGAAAAAGTTTTGAATTTTTTTCTGTGTAAATAAGCTCTACGAATGTTTTAATTTTTAACTGAAACTTGTAAAAACATTTAGAAGAAAATGATTTTTCATTTTCGTCTTACCTAATATTGGTTACTTTTACGTTATTTCCTATCTTGCTAATTTAAAATTTATGTTACAATCCTAATTATTAAAATTTGAAAATGAGCAAAATATTAATAATGACAATAATAATAATGATAATAATAATAATAATCGTTTTGAAACCCAATTATTTCAATAAACTTTGCCTCAAATACACGTTTCACGTATTAAACCGAACTTTTCGGTACTGTTTACTAAGACAATTTGTTGAAATGAAACAGATTCTACAACAAGGATGCTCAATAAATAAAATTAGTGAAACAAATCCTTACTGGTTGTCGAATGTCAAGCAATTCGTCAAATGGCTTTGATATCATTGAGCGTGAGCTTTTAAATAGCTTAGCGAGGAAAACGAAGCCGATCGCCGTGGGGCAGTCAGCAGCTGGGAAAAATCTTTTGGGATGGGTGCGCACACGACAAGATGTGATCCAAGTCTTCTTTATGGACTGCGTACCGTTCGCCCTCTTGGACCAACAGATTAAATCTCGGGGATTCCCGCGCTACTTTTTTTCGGAATGGAAGGAAACGGCCAATTTAGTAAAAGTTCTATATTGCTTTGGAATAATTCTTTTTCACTGCCATTTTGTTTCCGTGTGAATATCGTTTTTGCTCTTTATTGCTCTTTCCCAAATTAAAATCGGTTTAGTACTTCCCTGATGAGCTTCTAAATTAGCTGAGATTTAGATTAGGTTTATGGCAACATTCAGTTGTTATCTTGAGGGGAGTTTGTTGCATAGTTTGAGTAAAATAAGTTACAACATCATAAAAAAAAGTCCTCTTTATTCTGAAGAGGGAGAAAACATTTGCCCCCAAAAGCTTGCCATAAAATAAATTTAAGATCATCCTTATTTTACTGAACAAAATAATTCCCCACATTGATAACTTTCTATGTTTTGAAATTAATGCAGATAACAACGAAGTTTGATTTTAAGTTCCCCATACCTCAAATTTTCAGTCAAATTATATTTGTGTTAATTGATCCTTGCGAAGCATTAGCGTAATGCAGAAGGAATTCAAAAACACGGTTTTTAATTATTTTTTTGATTAATAGCAAAATGTGACTTGTTTGTTTATTTTCATCTTGCAGCAGCAGAAATATCTTCAAAATGATGTTTTATTTTTGAAGTTTCACGACGCATTAAAGAAGTTATGGAGTACCTTTCAAAAACAAGTTTGAAAATTAATATATATGATACTGCTATTTGGCATATTCAATGAAGCGTTTTTATATCTGATTTCAATGCAACAACACAACCGTGGTTTAGAATCCCGCAACGAATGTAGATAGTATATTCATGGACATGAGGGTCATAATTCTAACGACAATGTGTAATGCAAAACAGAATAAATCAAAAAACACAAAAAAAAAAAAAAAAAAAATGTTTTCACAAAAAAAAAAAAAAAAAAAAAAAAAAAAAAACAGCAACCATAGTGTGAATTCTCTCTTTAAGTTTCGCCGAAAGCGGTTTATTATTCTTTTAATTATGTTTTATTTATGAAATTCGATGAAGTATTGAGAAAGTTATGGCGTTCTCAAAAAAGAAAACAACCATCTTTGAGAAATAATACATATGATTAGTAGCTGAAAAGTGCTAATAGAATGAAACTAAATAATTATTCATCTAGCAAACTGATTTGTCAGTAATCGTGTGCAATGAGCAGAGTCCGCATTCAGGGCATGCGGAGTCGGAGTCGGAGTCCAAGAGCCGGAGTCGGACTGATTTTGAACCAAAGGAGTTAGAATCGGAGTCGCTGAAAAACATGTCGACTCCGACTCCGACTCCGACCACCTCCGATTTGGATGAAATTTTATAGAGGTGAAACATATCTTTGAAACTAACAGATACAAATTTTCAGCTTCCAATATCCAAATCCTAAGCATCTAGGATCATTAAAAAGGGCTTAAAAATGGCGGATCTGCTTTGTGAAACGAATTGCTATGTTTGGGCTTATGCAAGTGAATAACAAATATTTGCAACAAAAGTGCAATGTGTTAAAATAAAGTCTGGCCATTTAACAAGAAAATGATTAGTTTGTACGGAGTCAAATGACAAGAGTGGCACTTGTCTTTTGCTCTGCAAAAAATTGACTTTTTGGGAGGTCACAGTGACCTTCGAGAATTGAGGTAAATGTGATGAAATTACCTTCGAGAATTCTTGAAAAAAAAGAACTTTTTGAGAGGTCACAATGACCTCACATGACCTCCAACTGAGATACCCCAGCTTGCTACCCCCCCCCCCCCTCTAAAGTGAGTCCTGGCTACGACCATGAATAAAAATGAAACTTTTAAAAATGAACTTAATATTTCAACCTTTGTTTAGGGTTTTTCCCTCTTTACATTTGGGTAAAAAAAATTAATAATAAAAAAAAGCAGGAGTCGAGAGTCGGAGTTGGAAATTTTTTCTCCGACTCCACAGCCCTGATATCATCTGCTACTCATCTGATAATTTTGTAAAGTAGCAGCAAATAGCGATGAAATATGTTGTATGAACAGGTACGGTGAATGAAGGAGAAGAAAAACATAAAATTAAAAAAAAAGTTCTTTAACACTAGTATCAAACATTACTCCTCACCTCAAGCAACGCATGCAGCAATTTTAATTGCTAGGACATTGTGTTATTCTAAATTGCAGTAAATTACGGACCTGCATTTAAATGTGACATAATAAGTGTAGACTAATTGGAAGCGTATTAATTTTTATTTTGTCCATATAAGGTAAGTTTCAAATGAAGCGAACCAAAGGTTCAGAGCCTGAAGAATCGCTCCTGAATGAAAATTCGGAACACGGGCTCCTAATAAGGCCAACTCTGAAAAAACTCCCAAATAATACCTAACTATACTATATACAAAAAAAAAGTAAATTCTTCATTATCAATGTGAAAACGTATGAAAATATATTTGATAAACACAAAAACATTCCAAAAGTTCCATATTTGCTTCAGTGAAAAGGAGAAAGGTCATCTGTCTCATTCGGGGCACTGTCTTATAATTTTCTTTTTGTTGGTCACTTATGAGGAAAGTTCGTGCACATTGGTGCATACAGAGCAGAATCATATCCTACACCTGATTCTTTGGTGGCTTAATAAGTACTCTGGAGTATTAATAATTCCTTTTATGATCTTATTGGGTCTACTTTTCTAGGAGTATCAAATCACAGAAAAAAATAACAGCATATAGCAACATTTTTCTTTTTGGATTCGTCAGCTACATAAATCGGGCTTTCTAGAACAATTGACACTTTTGTATGCTAGGAAACTGCAGTGAACCATGGAAAAACTAAATTTACTGCAAAATAAGATCAATTTAATTTTGACAAGACTCTTTGTAATAACTGTTACTTCACGTTCACTTGTCAATGGCAAACTGATTGTTAATAATGCCTTTTCACAAGTTAGGCTTACGAAGAAAGATAGAAGCAAAATAATCTGGCAAATTTTTGTTATCCGACATAGAACAAGAAATTTTGTCAAGAACTAAACGAGCCTACTTCCCGTATATCGACACCGGCATTTTAGCATCTGATAAATATTCTCTTAATTATTTGAGACAGTAAATTATGTCAAACCTACCTCTTTAGCACTAAAAGCTGATTTATAAAAACAAAATATACCTCTCTCATCTGATGAAATAGACACATTAAAAGTAAATAAAAGAATAAATAAAGTTGTAGCATCTTTTAAACAATGCAGCAATTATAGTTCTTCCGTAGAAAAGTTCTTTAATTTCTTTGAAAAAAAATTATAAATAGGAGGCACATCAAAACGCATTTTATCAATCAAAAAAACTCGTTCTTCAATAAAATATCTCGAATTTTATTTTTTATCCATTGCCAATAATTAAAAATAAATAAGTTTATTAATTACTAATAAAATACTCTCTTAAATGAATATTTTTTTAGAAAAAAATCGTCTTCCAAAAAAAAAACAATGTAATAATAATAATAATAATAATAATAATAAAATAAAACAAATAAATGAATGCACAAAATATCGTCTGCACAGTTATTTCTTGTAAGAGTAGGAGTTAGTCAGTTTACAGATCATTTATATACGGGAATGAAGTATCCTTGCCAAGATCTTTCGATCAAAAAAAAAAAAAAAAAACGCTCAAACCGGACTTCTTACTATATACCTGTAACCTCTAATAACTTATAGTTATTAGAAGTTACAGGTTGCTTGAGCTGTTCAATGTTGAACGAAAAATTGTTCAAATTGAAAATTTAAAGACGGGAATGAAGTATCCTCGATAAGATCTTTCGGACAAAAAAAAGTTTGTTTAAATCGGACTGTTCACTCAAAAAAATTCGCTGTTGACAGGTTGCTTGAACGGTTCAATGTTGAAAAAAAATAGTTCAAATCGAAAATTTAGATTCGGGAATGAAGTATTCTTACCGAAATCTATCGAACAAAAAAAAAATGTTCAAATCGGACTGTTCACTCAAAAGTTATTAGGGGAGATAGACAGACCGACACACAAAACCCCCATCTGAAAACCTTACCTTCCAATTTTTAATTTTTCGATATTTATTTAATTTTCTTCCTTCTTTTTGACCTATTTTGGACTTAGCGATATTTTTAGATTCATTACGCCACTTTTAGTGCTTTTTACGGCATTCTATTATTTTAACGGGAAAGTAGGCTAAAAATGGGGAGCTGGCTTTATCGGTCTACATGACCTTATCTAACAAACTCATCTTATTTATAGAGGGATATAAATAGATAGAAAAACGTATACATAAAAAATAAGTTAAGGTTTATCTAACGTTTCATCGCACAAATAATGTGCGTTAAATAGTATACGTTATACTATTTAACGCACTATTATTTATTATAGTAATATACGTTAACAAATTCAAGTTAGTGTGTGTTCAATTATGTTAACTCAAAAACACAATTGAAGGGGCAAGTGAATAAAGGTGAAATGGGACAATTTTTTAAATTTCTAGAAAAAGCTTTCCAAAAAAAATTATTACCTTCTCACCTTAATCCATGGTAAAAAGTATGTTTTTCCAAAATTGTCACATATCATCTTATCCACTCGCGCCTTCATTTGTTCAAGATTTTTTACACCGTTGAACCATCTAACGAAAATTTTGCCGATCCTTAAACGAAAATTTTGAAGTATTTATCTATAAAAAAACAACGGTTTACTACTGAAAATCACAAGGGAACTGTCAGTAATTGTCTTCCTTAACAAACAATGGATAAAAAAAGTGCTTAAACCAAAATGTTAAGAATTTGCTTAGGATTTCTTATAATGTAGAACAATTAAGTTCAATGTCACAATTAACAAACACCCTCTCGCATTTCAATTTCACTTTAAAAAAATTCTTTTTCAAGATCATTGATCTAGTTTTCAACGATAATCTTAGAAAATACCCTTTTTTTTCCTTCGTGAATCTTGACCCCTTTTATGATTTGTAATGTTAGAAATCTGCTAAAAAAGCAATTATGGATTCAGTGTTATCGAAGCAGAAATGCGTAATCCATTGGACGTGATTCAAAACCAGAAGGTTGCTTCTTCGTCGATAGTGCTTTTTATTATTTCAGTTGCGATTTCCTAAAAATGGAAATCTAAAATTTGTGTTTAAAATAATTTTAATATAGACACTTGGAGCACAAAGATTAAAATCGAAGCATTACTAAATTATTTGAAGGCATTTTATTTATTTATTTGTTTATTTATTTTGTCTCATTTTTGTCATTTGTTTCTTTAATCGTTAATTGAACAGAATATTCGAACTTGAGTGTTCTCTTAAATAGTTTTTGATTCTTAATGCTATAGCGCAAAATTATTGAGCTTAGCTATTTTATGAAATCTCTCTGTGTTAGCACTAAAATTCACTGACTAAAATTTTTGGCAACAGGAAATTAAAAGGATGTTTGGGTGCCTTGTTTTTAGTGATATAGAAAGAGTCAGGCAAATTTATTCCTGATTTAAAAAATATTTATTTAAGAGAACTAATAATTATTTATTTATTTTTCCTACAAAATATATTTATTCATTTATGTATTTTAATTGTGTTGCCAACGGATTTAAAATAAAATCCAACGAGCTTTACTTTTACCAAAATTAAAAGCAACGAAGATATTTTTCTCTTTTTGGGTGATAAAATGTATTTGTTTTATTGTGATTTCTATATTTAACTTTTTTTCTGTGCGATTAAAGATTTTTTTTTTTTACGAAAACAAAAATAGTTTCTTTGTTTAAAAGGTGCTACAGTTTCATTTATTTATTTTTATTAATAATTATCATAATGATAATAAATTTTAATGCTTTATTTTCTCCATCAAAGATTCTTAATTACAATTTTGACTTTCAGAATTAGTTTAGTTTGTTTATTTCTGTGAGCGGTGACTTTTCCCCCCTGTTTTTTCATAATTGTTCTTTAAATTAATATATTTTTAAATAATATTCAGATTCTGTAAACCCATTTTCCTATTGTTAACTAGAAATGAAAATTCAAATATTTAGTTACTAGACTGCTATTTATAGACATTGTTAGTTTAACATCAACATTTTCACTACTGTAGCCATTTAAGGCAGGCCATCTATCTTTACAAAAATTAAAGCACGATGATACAGGTAGTGACAGATAAATATAAAACAGAAAAAATAAATGAAAAGTATTTTTTTCAAATTGCGCCAGTGTATTCACAAAGTAAAAAAATGCTTCTTCGTTAATTAATTCATTTACATTTTTTTACTTATTATATTCACTTATTTATTCATTCATTCCCTTGTTTTCTTATTCATTCGCTGTTTTATTCACTCACTAGCGGTACCCGCACGGCTTTGCCCGTGATATAAAATTAAAAATTCATTTGTAAAATAATTGATATAGCAGAAAAAATGCTCTATTTTAGTTGTAATTCAACTATAATTCCTTCGAAGTATGATATAAAAATCTGGTATGGACCCCACGCTACTTAGTTTTACGTGTAAATTTCTTAGTAGATGCCTTAAGTGCTGAAATAGTGCTTGGAGTGAGCAAGATAACAGTTCAAACATTTAGATCCCTAGTTTGCCACGAAACAATGCAAAAAAAATGTTTTGCAATGATTAATCTCCTAAATATCGCCGATTTTAACATCATTCAGTGGATCTTTTGCAAAATATCGCCAATAGCGCCAAATTGAGTCCAAATAAAAAAAGAAAACATTTTTTTTGCCAACTTGGCGATATTTCGCCAAATTAGAGGCAAAATACTTGACGACCAAAAGCTTGGCGATATATTGCCAAGTGGTCGCACCAATTCATATCACTTTTGTGTGCATTGAAATGAACACTGATTTACTCCATAAAAGGGGTAAAACACCCCCTTGGAACATTCGAATGCAACCTCAAGGGGAGATGCACAAAAATAAGCCAAAAGAGAAAATAAGAACAATTTTGTTGCTCACAGAAACCAACAGAAATCTTACCAAAGTTTAAAAGAAGAAGAAAGTTTTCTTTCCTAGCTTTAAAAACAAAACAACACATTTTCCGAAATGAAACACTTTAAAAAGAACGATGCAATAACGCAATTGATACGATATTTGGTTAATCTGTGCTTTAGGTACCATTTTCTCGCTAAATGGGAGATAGGCGCGCCAAGCTTGGTAACCCTGGGTATTTTGCGTAGTTTCTATCGGAGCTTTCAATTCCGCGAGACACGCAAAAACGCGCTAAGTAAGGTCCCAAAGCATTTTCACCGGGAAAAAAACAGGGTTGCCAGAGAATTGAAACAAAAAAATACTACGCCTCCTCTACAAAAAATATTATAAAATACTACTGTTTCGAAACGTTGCCAAAATCAATGTTTTCTGAAATGCAAAATCTATAAAAATGAAAAAAAAAAATCCGCCAAATCTTTTAATTAAGTCATTAGTATATTGGAAACATGGTTGCTTGAAAACTACTACGCTCCTTATTTGGGCCGAAAAAATATTACCGTAGTATCAAAAATACTGCGTCTGGCAACGCTGGAAAAAGAACGAAACAAAAATAGGTATGAACACGTAAACATGGTAACAACATGAAAAGTTTATTTCCGTTGATAAAATAATTCATTTCATCTCTTTTCAAACAAATTTTATTCTCGAGCTGAACCATTTTAGAATCGTTTGGCTTGCTTTCCTGAAGGTAAGCCTTGAATTCCGGGATTCTAAAAACAATTGTTACAGCTCTCCTGATGATCGTAGAAACTTCGAAAAAACTTTATTTTGTGCAGAAAATTTTAAGCTTTCGAATGACATAAGACTTGAAAATGTGTATGAAATATTTCTTCCCTATTTTATCGAATTTCCGCTAAGAATTCGAATAGAAAAAGAACGAAATGGAATTTTCAAAAAATCGCTTCGAGGTGCAAAACTACATGCTACAAACTAATTTTGTGCCTAGTGGCATGAAAATCGACCGAACAGTTTTGGCGCTACACGCGTAACAGACAGACAGAAAGAAGGAAGGAAAGAAAGAAGGACAGACAGACCCACCTTCAGCTTTATTATTAGTAGAGATTTACTTTGGTTCATATACTGATTTGTTGATTTATTTGACTGTTTATTGTTTCAAAATCAGTTTATTTACACTTTTATTTGACGAAAAATGTTTTTGAGTATTATCTAAAAAATATTTTACTTTTCACTTTGCCCAATGGTTTTACTGAGTGAAAATGTTAAATTGTTTTTTGAAGGTACAAAATAACTGTCAAAATTTTTAAATAATATTTCACTGCGTTGTATCACAAAATACATTATTCCTTCTTCGTGTGCAATAATTTTCAGAACAAATTTCCAATTTGTTCATTTCAAAACAAGAAAGTTGTCCAAACTATTTCACTTTGCCCCACATTTCCCTACTTATGTTAAAAAATAAAAATAATCAAAGAAACAAATAATTAAAAGTTAGACATGGGAGATTTGCATAAAGGGAGGGTTTAGTAAGCATATTTATTTTGATGACGGGGGGAATGAATACTCATCCCCGATACAACCAATTCCTTGGTGTTCCAATGCATGATATAGCTAGGATTCTGCTATTTTTCAAAAGATAAAAAGCATTACTTACATAAGTAACTTAAATTAAAGAATAGCCTTAATTGAATAACAAATCTGTTATTCAGTTATTTGATCTACATAAAAAAAGAAATCTTATTTATTGGTGTGTTTCTTATATTTATGGAACGTTTTAGCTACTGCTAAGTTTTACTAAGTTGCTTTCATCTTTGAAAAACAGCACCATCTAGCCTGCAAGCAAAATAAGGTTCATTAAAAAAATATGTCCTCATTTCATATAGGATCCGGAATAAACATAAATGCATAAAGTAGCGATTTTTTGGTTACGCAGCATTAACTAAATGGATGGCAAGAAAAGTAATAGTAGCGTAGTAGGTTGGTCGTCTAAAGGCTCTGCTATTGTGTGACTGACATAATCATTTAGCATAACTCATCCGTGATTAGCAGTGTGTTAAAATACATTAACAATATCTTTTTCCTTTTCATCCACTATTTTATCTCCACCAGATGAAATTTTCATTTAAATAAGTGAACGTCGTATAATGAATTTTATTTCTCTTTCATCATTCTGATCACGGTAAGCTGCAATGTATTTCTATAGTTAGATTCGTACAATTTATACAGTCGTTAGTGCTCTCGACTTTTAAAAGCATTTTCTATCTTATCAGAGTTTTAAAATATTTGCATAAATATGCCATTTTTTATTAGTTATTTAATTTATGTTAATTTATAGTATATCATTTATTTACTTAATTTAGATACTTATTTACTAATATGTTTAATTATGTTCTTAATTGAGCGTCTTTTTTTTAATCTTTTGTGGAAGAAACTTCTTAACGATTTGAAATTGTATCTTAACAAGAATGTTTTAGACACGATAGCCCTTAGAAATAAAGGGAACTATAGGTATTTTGGAACATACAGTGAGCTCTCACTTATGCGCCGGCCCAAGAGACCAACAGAAAAAGGCGCATAAGTGAGAGAGACGTATAAGTGAACAAGCCTATTTAAAGGGCTTAAACGCAACATAGGTTCTAATTGAGAGAATGAATAAGAATGTTTCTATAGACAAGGGACATATTACTACGGTTTGGTAATTACTGTAACGTAACTACAATGATAAAGATAAAGCAAAAACTGTAGCATACGTTATTAAACTGTTCCCTTTAAAACGATCCATAATAGGTAATTGTCCCTCTCTGAACTCTAGTTAATGCGGAAAAAAATGCATTTCGTAAGTAATAAAGGCGAAGATTAAAGAGGAAAGTGAAGAAAAAGGCTTATTTTTTGAAGAAAATAAATATATTTTTTTACATTTTACGGAAAATTCGGCGCATAAGTGAAATATTTATCTTTAGAGTGACGCATAAACGAATGATACTATCATTACTTTGCTATGGAGTGTGCTGGGACCATTTAAAATCGTCGTATAAGTAAAAAAAGGCGCATAAATGAGGCGGTGTATAAGTGAGTTCACTGTATAAAGATTTTATTTTAGAGGAACTTTTCAGGTCTTCGTTTTTTGTGGGAAAGGGGGGGCAGAGTGTGTGCACATTTGTGCACACTATCAACATTTGTGCAAATTTTGTGCCCAAAATTGAAGTGATAGCCCTATTGGTTATCAATTTCATAAAATGTACGTTAGTAGAACTTTCACTGAGGTCAAAAAAAAAAAAAAAAACAGGGAAGCTATGCACCATGTTCGAAAATTTTCACTAGGTCAGTATGAAGTTACTTAAAACTCAGGATTTTTAAGATAATTTCAAAAAGATTGGAAAAAAAGGCTTTTTGATATGGAGATACTGTATGAGTTAAATTTGACATTTTGTTGTAAACCAAACACTTTTTCCGCAGTTTGAGATAAATTTTCTTGTTCCATTGAAGTAGCCTTAAATCTATACCGCGTACGTAAGTGACGATTATTTGTTAATAATAATCCAGTAAACGAGAGGTAGCACCACATCTCCATCCCTACGTTTAAGAAACGAGACTGAAAGGAAAGGAAGTTTATGTAATCCGGTACTAGTTCAGGGATGTAGACTTTAGGATAGGCCGAAAATGACTTTTTTTTTATATCGATGATGGGTAGTGCGGGAAGGGTGCCATTGAGGGAGAAAAATGCACAGAAAATATTTGAAGTTTTTTGGTCAATTTCTTGATCTGCCGCAATTGCGTTGAAGTTTGGTAAAAAGGCAGTTTTTTGAGATTTTTAGAATATTATTTTTTTTTTCTGTTTTCCATACCGGGTATGACGGAAAAAAGTGCCATTGAGGGCTAAAAATTCCCATAAAAAATTTGGGGTCTATGGTATAGTTCCTTTCTTTTCCACAAAAGCGTAGAAGGGTTAGCAATTTCCTGTTTTTTTTTTTTTTCTACGTTTTTAATAAATTTTGTCGAAACGTTAAAATGCTTTTTTCTCCGTATTTATCTTAAAATAATTGCATTGTTTGATGCATTTGTAGATGTTTGGTGCTAATAAATTAACTACTTATTGCTTATAAATTTTATAATTTGAAATATGCTATTAGAAAATGTGTGCCGCTCAGCTAGCTTTGCGTTCAAAATCAAAAGAAAAACAATCAAGAACTCAACGAAGAAAGGAAGAATGTACGGGAAATGTATGCCCTCTTTCCCAACAGAATAATTTATATACACTGTTTAAAGCAACAGAAAGACTTTTCGAGTTGAATTTCTGTTTTTCAGTACTTTTACTCCTGTTATAGATTTGCTGTAATAAAAAGAAATTAAGGAAAAGTCTGTCATGGGGTCCATTTTCGGCTTCCCGTCACCATTTAATAGTATTTCTATTCCTAGCTAACGTAGGACATCTAAAAGAAACTGTAGATTCTGAAATATTTTGGGATACTAAGCTTAGTTAGGTGGCGAAAGACATTTCGTTATTGGAGGTATACTGATATTGGTTGATAAACCAATTGAATACATCGTAGCATTCTCTCACTCCAAATTTTGATTTTATAACCTTAAATTCGAATTTGCTTACCCTAGTTTATTTTTCAAATAGTTTTCATATTTTTTCAAGTAATTTTCATAATAATGTTTTGCTATCTTAGTTTTCTGCAGTTATTACCATTTCTGTGGTTGCATAGTTGGGAATTCTCAGGATGACCATATTATTTATTTGTCTAAAATCTAGATATCTTAGCGCTGCTGGTCATTTTATTAGGCGAATCATATGGGCAAACCATATTACGAGTAGTGCAAGATATTCTAAAGCTTCTATTGCTTTTAAGGCAATGGAGTGCAAGTAAAGAACTCTGTCAGAATTTGTGAGCAAACTAGAATGCTTAATAGGCTCTGTTTTGAAGCTCTGGAGAGCACAGTCTAGTTGAAACAGTTGCACAACTGTCAAGTACGTATTTTTGGATCTATATATATATATGCTCAATATTTCAGTATTTTTCTTTCCTTTTGCCCATGTAAAGTGACAGAATAGACTGGAATAGTAGCCTAAGTTGGTCTTCGCATGTCATCAGCTTAGGTCCAGTAGTTTATCTTATTATCAGGTGTCAGATTGGGAGCTCGATCGTACGAAAAACGCATTCATTTCGACTGCAATCTAATGCATCTACATCAGAGGATCTCAAACTTTTCTATTCACTGAACCCCTTGACAATTTTTTCTGATTTTCGAGAACACTTTACCTGATGCTAGTGCCTAAATTAATTCTGCAGGAAAATGTTTCATTTGAATGTTCCAAAATAGATTAAATATGATTTGCCCAGAGTCCAGAGTGTTTAAAAAGATCACCCAGGTAGTACAAATAACCTTTAAACGTTTTATAAACGTTTTTAAGCGGTTGTTACAACGTTAATAACCATTTTACAACCTTTAAAAAATGAAGTGTGCCACTTGGGTCAGATTAAGATGATTAGGTCGACATATCAAGGGATAAATTTAAAAATTTAACTGACAACATGTTGATTTACACTGAACTTGTGAACTGCTCTCTTGAATTTGAATTTTCAAAACAATCAATAATAGCAAGCATATTTCTGGTAACTAGCAAACTAGCTAAAAGATGCAGTTTACTGCGAAACGGAAAATTAAAGCAAAAAAGAAACGTAGCATATTTATTCGTAGTTTTACTCATTAATACGATGAAAAATGCAAATCTGTTAATTTTACTACCCAAAAAATAAGAATTCCAAACAAAAAAAAAAGTATTTAATAGAAAAGGTGAACTAGATGCTTTGTCAGGACATTTTAAACATTTTTCTTCAATTTTGTTTGATATAAAGGCTTCACATTATCTAAATAGTTTTTCTTCTAATTTTAGCAAAATATATATATACGTATATATATATGTATATACAGGGTGTCCACTCCAATCGTTGACCAATAGCTAATTTCTAAACCGTTAGAGATACGCATATAGTTTATTTAGGAAAAAATCTCCAAATTATGAAAGGAATTTTGGGTCTATTCAATGTTTTTCAAAAAATCAAATTTTGAAAGAGTTACGAAATTTAAATTTTTATACAGCCCTCCAGTCCTATCAATCATATTTAGTAAAACATTCTTGACACTGTAACGTTTAAAACTAAAAAAAATCACTCTTCTACCACAAAAATTGACCGAGTTATGACGTTTTGAAAAATCAAGATTTTGAAGGATTTCTCATACGGTCCCTTAAGCGATCTCTCGATGACGTCATGAAATAATGCAAAATCTTGATTTTTCAAAACGTCATAACTCGGTCAATTTTTGTGGTAGAGGAGTGATTTTTTTTTAGTTTTAAACGTTACAGTGTCAAGAATGTTTTACTAAATATGATTGATAGGACTGAGGGACTGTATAAAAATTTAAATTTCGTAACTCTTTCAAAATTTGATTTTTTGAAAAACATTGAATAGACCCAAAATTCCTTTCATAATTTGGAGATTTTTTCCTAAATGAACTATATGCGTATCTCTAACGGTTTAGAAATTAGCTATTGGTCCACGATTGGAGTGGACACCCTGTATATATTTTTGAAATCTTTGCTTGCACTCTACTTAACAATTAATAATTTGAACAAATATTATTTTATTAAGAGTCTTAAGAGTTTTCTTTTTTTTTTCTTTTTTGTGTTTCCTCAAGTTTCTACTTTTTTTTTTCACAAAAGAAACATTGCAAAACTACGAAAAATTGTGTTTTTTTTTTTTTTTTTTTTTTTTTTTTTTTTTTTTTTTTTTTAACAAAACGACATTTTTTAAATGCCCCAGGCATAGCTATACTTACGAAAAGCTTTATGAAATAATCAAAACTTTTCAATGGCGTTGAACTTTGTTGAAGCATATTTGAATGACTACTGATTTCTCAATGTCTTCATATCGTATTTCTTGTAAGCGAACTGGATGAATGAACACCTGAAATACAATGAGTATCTCAACTTGATAAGCTAAATTGAATTTTACGGCATTGTGTTAATCTTTTAAATTCGCAGCTCTTAAAGAAAAAGAATTACCCGTTTAAATAAAATCTCCTTAGCTTTCCTCTATTTTTAGTTACACTACGAAAATGATTTCTTTTCTTAATGAGACTTTTCGAGCTGAACACGGGGCAAAAGATCGTAAAAACTACTTCCTTATTGTTATAAGAATCATTGAAAGACATCTTAAAATGACAAACGTCGTTAAATTTCAATATCGTCGAGCTATCGTTTTAGAGATAGATATCTTTACTCGTACGAAATAGTTTTTTATGCCAGTACTGATTCTGGAAACAGAAAAACAGTTAAAGGGTTTTAAAAATCTTTTCTTCTCTGCGAGATTTTTTATTCGTTTTTCCAAGCGCTTTCGACCGTTTCTAAAGAGGAAATTTTTTAGAGAAAATGGAAAGTATGCTTATCATACCTTCCGGGGAGTGGGAAAATATTTGCTGAAGTTTCTGATATTCAATAAAGAGCATTTATTAGCTTTTCTGTTAAAGGAAAGTATCTGAACTTGCTAAAAGGGGTGTTCATTTCTTCCTTAAAACGTGCTTTTGTTTTCGCAACGCTCGGCTTTGTAAACACTGTTTTCGAAACATTAAATATCAGCACTTGCCGACAAGCACTCTATCTTTCATCTAAAGAAGCAAAGCGCTTGAGCTTTTCCTTTTAGAATATTAAGTGCCACAAAACAAAATGTTGACGCTACTTACGTCCATTTTAAAATGAAATCGACTGACTGAATGAAAAATTTGACTTTATCCGCAAGTCGAAGGAAACTTTAAAATAAAATAACAAATAAATAAATAAATAGAACAAAACGGAAATTCGTTTCTGACAAATTAAAGTTTTCAAGATCAAAATGATGGTCAAGGAAGTCATTACTCCATGTTTCTAAAAGATATAAATTTACATACATTTAGTATTATCTTTTCACTTATTCACAGATTTTTTATTGCCCGCTTTTGCTAGCTGAAGGTTGTTTCGCTATTTTCGCTTTAAGGAGTAACATAAGCTCTTATACTTTTCGCAGCTTACGTTAATATGTCGTAAGCTTTTTTGATTGTTTGAACTGTGCTTTTGGAGAAAGAGAAAAGCAAATTAATTAGCTTTGAACGAGAATAAGCTGATAGTAAATAAATACGTTAGTGCTATCATAAAGTAAAATTATAGACAACAATGTTGAGACTTCGGTGTCACACGAAACTTCTTTTTGAATGCAAAAGAAATAATTTTAAAATATCGTTTAAAAAGACTAAAAATATGCTTCTAGAGTTAATCAAAATATTTCACATAATACTCTGAGTCCCTCTGATTTTCAAAACTATTGAATATCTGCTAAGTTTACAAGCAATTATAATGCATCAATATGTATTATAGTTTAGCGTTTAGTATTAATAATAGTATTAAATGTATTACTTTTATATTTGTAAAAAACGTGAAATTCATATTTTATTCAGAGTTACATACATACAAACAAACAAATCCACATGTGAAATTAATAAAAGGCGTATTAAAAAGAAAAGAAAATGATTAAAGAAAAGTTTGCAGTTGAAAAACATTTTTTTCAAATTTTGGGCTTTTTAACACTTTCTCTATTTTTTAGACAAATATATTTCTCACACGAAATAAGATGAAATTTTCAAAATACTAAATTCCTAGTTCTCAGTTAATTTAGCAAGGGTATTCTACCACTCATTATGTAGAAAAAAAACAGATAAATAATTTTTTTGCACTGTTTTTTTTTTCTTCTTCTTCTTCTTTCTTTTACGAAGCGAACTAATAGGTATTTGAAGAAAAATACTTAACTAAGATACTTGCAGTACTTATCAAAAACAGAAATGAGTTATCCATGAACTATTTTCCTTAAATTGGAATTTGACAGAATTAAAAGCACTGATACTTAAAAAATGAAACATAAAAAAATATTTTAATAGTTCAAACTTTTAAATAAATTCTGAAATACTTCTTAAAGGTTCAACCGAGGGGGGAAGAGGATGCTCTTGAACTTCAATTTAATTCTTTTTCAGCTTGTGATTCCTTGTCTGGACTTTGAACATTTGTTTCTGTATACGTATTCAATTTCGATATTCGCTGCCTTTTTATTACCATTATTGTCTCTTTTAAATACTCATCGCCCCCTATCACCCCTCAAGAATTTTTTTGCCCACTGTAGGAGCCACAGAACCTTATTAACGAAACAAGTACATTTACCGATTCTAAAAAATGGAAAAGCAAAATGTATATATTTTATTTATTTATTTATTTATTTTTTATTTTATTTTATTTTTTTTTTTTGAAAAAGCAAATTTTTTTATTTTGTTGAACATGAAAGTTATAAGTAACTAAAAACCTCGTGTGGGAAAACATAGTGTGACTCAAAGACGATAAAATAGATAGTTTAAAATCATATTGAAGACACATTTAAGATATTATCCATGTGTAACCTTCTCAGTATTTAAGATTAAATTAAGTGCTATTGTTAAATCAAATCCAATTTGTAAAAGGGTTATTTTCTTAATTCGTTAATTTTTGTGTCCTAATGCTATACTTTTCACTTAAATATATATTTTCATTATTTCATGATATATTTTACTAAAAAATACTTACAAAGAGTATTAAAAATGTGTATCAGCCATATTTTGTATTTTACCTATATTTATTTTGTAAAAAAAAAAAAAAAAAAACAAGTAGATGAGAATTGTCATTTGTCTCCCCTGTCCTAAATCCGCATTTTAAAATTAAGAATTTAAAAATTAAATATATATGTATTATGATATAGCATAAATGTCTACTTGAAAGTGTCATATCAATATTCTTTAAATTATTAATATATTTCGATACACACATCATTTCGTAGCGTCGCCTTGTTTTGGGCAAATACTGCCCAAGTCGAAAAAAGGGTAGTAAGGTTCTGTAGGTGGTGCTATTTGGTTATAAAGTAACTTTCAGTATATAAAGAATATTCTTCCCTGCAGAAAAACAGAAGTTAAAAGAAGTAACACATTTTCTACGGTTTGTTAGTTTTGTTTTATCTTAGAATATCCACGAGTGACTTTATGCAATGTTATTTGTGTCCCCCTAGTAATCTTCCAAGAAATTTAAAGAAAATAAAAAAAAGTTGGATTGCAGAAAGACTAATAACGTATTTTTATAAAATAATAACATTTAAATTAAAGAAATGAAAAAGTTTCCTCTCTGTTTTACCAAAATTATTGCTTAATCATTAGTGTCCCTTTCATTTGCGTCAACACTTTAGATGCAGTTTTAGATGACTAAATACCTAATGGTTTGGAAAGTTTTTAGTGCGCTTGATTTATTTGGCTATGTTTTGTTAAATTTCAAGGAGTAGTAAGTTAATAACATTGTTAAAACCTTAATATGCATTGTAATTTTGATTGAAGAATATTTAAGTGTATGAAGTTATTATCTGTTTTTTTAATTAGTTGTTTATTAATTTTAAAAGTTATAAGAATGAAAAGTAACTTTTAGTTGTTAATTAACATTCTCGATGTGAAATCGAAATAGTCTTAACAATTAATATTTTAAGTAGTTTAGAATATGCTGTGTAATTTTTCATCTTACGTTTTCTACCGACTTTGCTTTCCTCTTTTAATCTAAGAATAAATTAGAACCTTTCCATAATTGTTTTAACTAAATTAGTGTTTATATAATAGATATATAATATGAATTTTGTATTTTACGTTTGGATTTTGCTTTATTTTAAATTCCAAACTTAGCTGTTAATTAATATTCTTGAGGTAAAGTTAAAAATGTTCTAAGTAATATTTAAAAAATAGTTTATAATATTTTTTGTGTTTCAAAATAGTCCTTATTTACAGAATAGAGCAATGTTTAATAGTTTTAAAGAAATCTTTTTCAAAATTGAACTATTTTTACCTCTATGAAATATTCATTGTAAGTTTTCATGTCATTCTGTTTTCCTCTTTCATTCTTAGAATAATTTAGAACACTTGCATAATTGTTCTAAATTATTCTAAATTATACTTAGTTTTAACCATTGTTGAACGAAGTTATGGTTCAAAATGTATATGAATTTTGCAGTCTACATTTAGAATTTTGTTTCATTTTTATTTTAAAACAATTAAACATTTATATTTATATTTTCATTTCGACATTGGTAGAAATTTCGTTACTATTTTTTTTTCAATTTGTATTTATTCATAAATACTATTTGTGTGTTTTTAAAATGCAACCATACTGAAAACAATAAAAAACATAAGAGATACATAAATATTTTTAGTGTAAAAAATCAAAATTCTGATGAAAAACAAAAATATTTCTTCGAAATTCTATATAAAATCTATTTGGTTTTAAGTATTGTTAAACTTTTCATAAAGTAATACTCAGAACGATACACTTTTTTTTCACTTTCATTATTAATTAACGAAATTAGAGTTCAAAGGCATCATGGGTTTTTCAAGTATTTATGTTATGGGACAGTAATGACATTTTTACCTTTATCTTAACTTAAAAAACTTATTAATTGTTAATTTTTAAATTTTTTTCGTTGTTGATTATTGATTTGTTTCTATAAATGCCTTGTCTTTGTATCAAAAATTACCACTATCTATTAGTTATAAAGTGAATCTTTCTCACTTCTCATTGGCAGAAGTTAAAGAAAATCACCCAGAACTGGTAGCAAATTTTTTCGTTGTGTATTTAGTATTGCTGAAAAGCCCGCAAAAAACTGTCACAGACAAGTTTTTGAAAATGCAGTCAGTTGTGAGCGTTTTTAAGTCAGTAACACCTAATTTTAATTTAGATTTTTCCCTTCCTCTAAGTGAAGTACCACAACACTGTGAAATTTAACTTTTGAAAAAATACAAAAACAGTTTTGGCGGATTCTTACGTTACATGGTTCCCCTGATTTCGAAAATAACCACCATTTTTTCTTATCGCGTCAGGAGTATTAGTAAAATTTATTTCTATTTTTCCATAAATTGCAACGCAATGAACTGTGTACAGTATTACCTTTTTCCTTTTTTTTTGTATTCATTTATTTTATTTATTTATTTATTTATTTATTTTTTAAATAAAGAGTAAAAAATTTGTTTTATAACATTTGCCGGGAAAACGAAGCTCATCTAGTTGTCTCATTTGTACTTATTTTTAAGATTTTTAAGATTTATTTATACTTATTTTTAAGAGGGTCTGGGACACATTTTGAAAAAAAAATTATGAGACAGTGTAGAATTTTGAAATTTTTTAAACTGATTCACCATCTGTTTAATAAGCAAAATCATAACATTCATGAAAAAAAAAGGTTCTTTTTTTTTTTTTTTTAATTTTTTTTTAAGGGGAGGTCGCTTTAAATCGCAAAAACTTAAAATATTTTTGATCAATTTTCATTTTTTTTTTAAATATATGTGAACATTAATGAATAGGCTTTAATTTTTACTCGGCAATTTTAAAAATAATAATTAAAAAAAATTAAATATTTGAGTAAAAATTTCGAAAAATTCGTAGGTACTTTTTTTTAAAAAAATCATATTTTTTGAACTAATTTTTTTTTCTTAATTTCCCGAACAAAAATTCGAGTAAACTGTTTGAAAAAGATGCTCTCCAACTTTCAGAATGTTATCTTTATTGGTTCTTGAGTTATAAGAATTTGTATTCAAAAAATCCGGAAAAATTGCATCATGGCGAAAAACGCATTTAAAGTTTTACATTATTTAGTATATTATCATATCATCATATCATTATAATTATCATATCTTCCGTTCTGATTAAGATAGAAACAAGATTCAAACGTCATTTCTGTACCTCAGAACCAGACTAACGTAAGTCCATTTTCGTCATTTTTCAGTAGAGGGGAAAAACGATGTATTCGACAATCGTTTTTCCCCTCTACCGAAAAATGACGAAAATGGACTTACGTTAGTCTGGTTCTGAGGTACAGATTTTAAAGAGAAGAAAACAGAAAAATTTTGAAATAATTAACAAAATGCTAAATTTGACGATTCTTGTCTCCCAGACAACCCTTAAAGCCAAAGATACTAAAAACAAATTAAGTAGTCCAAAGACAACCGGCATAGCTCAAAATTAACCGCATTGACTGTTTACAACTGTCGATATTGTGAATTTTCGGCAGAGGTAACGCATTCCAAGTAAGAACACTAACGACCGTTGTGAGGACAGATGATGTTTATTCACAGTGGTGAGCCCGAATCATACATTTTATGTACAAATTTTTCATGCATTTTGTGTACAAAACATTTCAGATTACAGAGATGAGGTGATGAAGGGGTGACGATGCTGCTCTCATCCGTGGTGGCACCCGTGGTGTTCGTGCTCGAGCACCTTGGCGAGCATTCCGGCCGTGAGGAGGGCCCCGAGTCCGTGGTGGCCCCGACGCCCGTGGTGCCCGGCCTCGGCTTCGGGGACGAAAGCCACGCCCATCAGGAGGACGACGACCATGAGGACGAAGAGGAATTTTGCGTTCATGGTGGCGGATGGCGAACCTGGAGGGAGAAAGTATACATTCAGAGAGAAAGTTGTACTGCAAAAAAATGAATGTTGTTTTTACAACATAATACAGCTAATTTTATAGCAATAAACTGTAAAAATTGCTAATTTTACAGTAATAAACTGTCAAATTGCTCATTTAACAGTACTAAGCTGTGAAATTGCAACTTTTGCAGTGATAAACTGTAACATTGCTAATTTTACAGTTTATTACCGCGCATTTTATAGTTTTAAACTAAAACCTCTGCTGCTAGTATTATACTGATGTTTTTACAGTATAAAACAGCTAAATTTTACGGCAATAAACTGTACAATCTCTAACTTTACAGAAAAAAACTATAAAATTGCTAGATTTACAGCTTATTAATGTGCATTTTACAGTTTTAAATTGGAACCTCGGCTGCTAGTATTATACTGTAAAAACAACAGTTTATTTTTTCAGTGTGCCCAAACAAAGCGCATTTTTAAAGCTTACTGTTATCTAGGACCAACAGGGGTTCCCGTGCCCACAAGAGCAACGGCGTACCCTCTTCAAATACCACAAATACATCCCAAAAGACGAAAATACCCCTGAAAACATCCCTTCTAAAAATTTCAATGGCGCAGTCAGCACCATGACCTCCCTTCTGGTGGGCACCTCTTAAGAACATAATGCTTCAATCTTTCAAAATAGCTTTCCAAAAAGCAGAACATGTTAAGACTACACACGACCTACGTTAATATTGTCCCAAAAAAGCACGAGGACGAAGAAAAAATTTTCCGTTTCTGCATTTGGATTGGGAACATGGTGGGAGAAAGTACAGATTCCGAAAGTGGACGAGTGCGAAGTTGACAAAAAATAAGACTTTTTTTTGGAATACTTGTTATCATAGTCATGCTTGAATAGAGCTACCGTTTAACCCTGACGGTTGATTTCCTGACTTTTCATATCTTCAGTGATCGGTACACTGGTCACTCATCTATCATAATAGTCCTTGAACGAAATTTATACACTACAAAAAATAAACTGTTATTTTTACACTTTAATACTGTAAACAAAGGTTCCAGTTTAAAACTAAAATGCACAGTAATAAACTGTAAATTAGCAATTTTACACTTTATCGCTGTAAAATTATTATACTGTAAAAACAACAAAAGGTTTTTTTGCAGTGTATATGAGATCCCGTTTCAATAGCTGCGCATCTTAGGTGGATAAACCGTGAAAAAGTTTTTTTTTAAATATATTTTAAAGAATAAAATACAGCATATAAAATATTGTCGAAAATGCAAACCGCATCACTGATCCAAATTATGATTAATGCATGAAATATAATTTAAATTTCATATTATAACCATGTTCGAACGCGGTCAATTTCTCAGCGGAAAATTTACAGGAAAGTGCAAACTCAATCTTATATATTCATGTGAGGTGTTTCAACATTTATATTTCGAAAACTTGTAATGCAGAACCATAAGTTTGTTAACGGAATTATATGTACAATTTTTCATGCATAAGCGTTACCAAAAATACTAATTGCTCAGATTTCATATCACTGCTTAAACTCATGACTAGGATCGTGTCATTTAAGATGGGAATTATATTACTTAAAAGCATTTTTTGACCTTTACTTCTTGATTTATTTTTTATTTATTTATTTGTATATTTTTTTTATCAAAAAGTATTTTTGCTTAAACGCGACTAACTGTAGTAATGACTAAACATGTTGAACATAATCATATTTCAAATGAAAGTTGATCCTTCCGTGCTTTAAATTCCCTTCTTGACAAAAATCTTTGCAAATAAACAAAAATATCTCTTTCGCTAAATTTAGTTGGAAAGCGGCACATCTTTCACCAATTGCCAGTTTCAATAAGTTAATGAGCAAAATGTTTAAAAGAAATATTTAAAAGCATAGTTGATTTTAATAAAATAATGCTGATTATCAAAATCTTTAAATGTGCTTTCGAGTTAAGAAAAATAATAGTTTGTAATTAAATACTCTGTGTAAATGTCCAATTTTAACATTTGGTGTAGATACGTAATTAATAAGAGCGTAACATTGTTTTTTGTAGTTTAGAAAAAAAAACACATATTGTTGGGTGAATAAATTATAATGACAGTGTAGGACTACTTTTTAAAAGCTAAACACTTATGAAATAAATTTAGTTTTCATTTTTAGGTCTCAAATAAAATTCATTCCCAAAGTTTTACTAAATACCCCTGATACCTAAATTTAAATAAAATCATTTCAAAATTGTTTTACATTTCACTAGTCGCTTTGTAATGAGTACATTTCAAAAGCACAGTTGCTCGGAATTTAAATAGTTCCGTTTTGGATTTATTTGCATCTTCCATTGCCCGCTATTCTGCAATAGGATTTGTACTTTAAACAGTTTTGAGAGTTACAATGAGAAAAACAATCACTTCTAAATAAGATTAAATTAAACAAACCTCAAGCATATGAGCAAGACGTTTTCTTTTTAAATAGAATTGTTTTCAACTGAATCTCCTTTTTCGATATAATTAATATGAAACTCTCACCTGATTTTAAAAAAAGAACTTCACAAAACTCTCATAAGGCCAGAATTAACATATTCGTCTAAAACACGGTCATTAACAGAAAGGGAAAAAAATGTTGACAGTCTTTGAAAGGAAAGAGCTACGAACTGTTTTTGGTGGTTTCAACGACGGTGGAAATTGCCAACTAGGATACAACTTTGAACTTTATAATTTTGAAGAGATGTGTTGACCTTTTAAAATTTATTGAACTGAACAGAATGAAATGGGCTGGTCGTCTTTTGAGAATGGAAAATTATAAAGCTACGTTTAAGGCTTTCAATACAATCCGTTTTGGACAACGACCAAGGGGTATGCCAGCAGAAAAGAAGATAGGCCGACCTTGTAGGCTCTGATTTTGGTACCATTAAAAGAAAAACCTGAAGGTCCACGGCAAGAGGAGGACTGCCTGGCATTTAAAAAGGGCCAAAGCTGACAACAGGCTGTCGAGCCTATTACGATTATGAATATGGAACTGAATTTAAGAAATTAAGCGGTTTCTGCAGTTCCTTCATTTCAAGTTTTAAAAAAAAATTAACTGGCAATTGACATAACCTAACGCTTTTGAAGTTTTTCTAACCTTGACTACTTTTAAACTCCTTTCTCACTTCAAAGCGCATCTCTTCATTCAAAATTATTCCTTTCTTGTCTTGTTACTTACAAGCAAATTTTAAACCAATGGAAGTAACACTGAAACATTCGAACGAATACATTTCACTGCCACCTTACCTGTTCCGAGACAGAGACGTTCTTGGAGAGTGAAAGTGCTTGGGATGTGTGATTAAGTGAAAGTGGAGCTCTCATTTATATGTGGGTTGTTATTTTTCCCTCCAGATTTCAAAGCGGCGAAGCACAGACGATTATTAACGGACGAGCAGGCACGAACACCTTTCCCGCGCTTCCTCCTGGTGTCACTGCGGTTGAACGAACTTCTTTTTCTTGTTTTCACAATTTACTGTTTAACTCTATCTAACTAATCTTGTTTCTTTCTTTATTTGGAATCGTTTGATCCACATTCATTGAAGGTTACCTTGCCTGGTAATTCCCCAGAACAAAAGTCTATCAAGGAAGAAGAATAACAAAAAATGAAAACATTAAATTCCATCGGTTGGGTTGGAATTTAAATGGACTTATCAATCACATTCGATTTGTATGCGCGTATCAAACTGTGAAAGATTAAACAATGGGTGGAAAATCTTTGCCGCTATCATTTCTTCAGGCATAATTTTTTTATACCCAGCATAGATCTGAAGAATGAGGGATCTCTTCTGACTCAGGAGATTAAATGATCAATTTTAATGTGTTACATTTTACGCGATTAGTTTTAAGAAGTCACCGAAATTATTGAAGTTTAAATGCCTCATGATCTCTGTGAGAGTTTGATTAGAGGTCATTGATATCAGCGTGTTACCCTGATCAGTAAAGTAGGCTCCCTGGATATTTTAAGATTGATATTGGTGAAATTCGTAGCCTTGAAAACTTTAAGAAGCTTAATTCATGCGTTGCATATATCATTTGAATTTGCCTTTGCTTTTAATACATTGAAATTAGATTACGACGAAGCTCATAGTTACGAAGCCTTTTAGTTCCATGCTGAGGTAGACACTCCTTAGTTACAGGTTAAGCACTCTTTTTTGTTTGTATGCTTTTTCCAACATAGGTGATAGATTTAATTTTCAACTTGAAGCTTAAGCCCCCCCCCCCCCAAAAAGGAAAGAAAAAAAAAGGAGAAAAGAAAAACAAAGAAAAAAAAGAAGAGAAAAGCAGAGCATGCAAACTCAATCTTTAGTATTCATGTGAGGTGTTTTAACATTAATGTTTCGAAAACTTGTTATGAAAAACCATAACAGTTTATTAACCGAATTATATCCAATTTTTCATGCATAGGCATTACTTTATGACCAAAAATATTTATTGGTCATATTTTATGCATTGTTGTTCAAACTCGTGACTGGGTTCGCACAAAATAAGTACGTTTAAGATGGGAATTATGTATCTTCAAAACATTCTTTGACCTTTACTTCTTCATTTATTTAATTATTTATTTATTTATTATTATTTTGTTTGGTATATTTCCTTATCAAAGAATCTTCTTGATTAAACGTGTAGTAATGAGTAAACATGTTGAAAAAAAAACAGAATCGTATTTATAACGAAAGTTGATTATTTCGTAAATAAATTTCCCTTTCTAATTAAACAAGAATATCTTCTTCACAAAATTCATTTAGAAAGCTGCACACCTATCACAAATTTGTGATTTTCATGAATATTCATGTGAGCTTTAATTAGTTAAGTTATAAACAAAATATTTAAAACAAATTTTTGAAAGTCATAGTTGGGAAAAAGAATGCAAATTTTAAAAACATTTAAATGTACTTTCAAGTTAAAAAAAATAATAGTAACTAGTGAAATTCTCTATGAAAATATCTGCTTCACACCTTTCTTATACTGCCGTGCTAAGCGCAAAAGTGGTATCTGCAGTTGAGCTTAAACTGAGATAACACCCTTTAAAGTTTTGCGCCACCATGTATTTGATTCAGATGAAACTTTTTCATAATATTTTAAAAAATATTTCCCAATCTCAAATGACCATATAATTTTGTATTTTGGTAAAATACGTCACAAAGAGCCCCCTGGTGGCAATAACGCAGTTTTGTTAAAAAGTGCAGATACGACTTTTGTGCTTAGCACGGCAGTATAGATGTGTAATTGACAAGAGGTATGACATCCTTATCTGTACACTGCTAAAGATAAACTGTTGTTTTTACAGTATAATACTGGCAGCACAGGTTTCAATTTAAAACTGTAAAATGGATAGTAATAAACTGTAAAACGAACAATTTTACAGTTTCTTTATACTGTAAAGGCAGCAATTTTAGTTTATTGCCGTAAAATTTAGCTGTGTTATACTGTAAAAGCAACAGTATAATACTGGCAGCAGAGGTTCCAGTTTAAAACTGTAAAATGCAGTAAACAGTAGACTGCACAGTAATAAACTGTAAAACTAGCAGTTTTACAGTTTATTATTGTAAAGCAGCAATTTTACTTTATTACAACAAAATTGGCTGTATTATACTGTAAGAAATACAGTATAATAATGGCAGCTGAAGTTCCAGTTTAAAAATAAAATACATAGTAATAAACTGCAAAACTAGCAATTTTACAGTTTCGTGCTGTAAAATTAGCAGTTTATAGTTTATTAGTGTAAAATCAGCAATTTTAGTTTATTAGTGTAAAATTAGCAATTTTTAGTTTGTTACTATAAAACTAGCTGTATTATACAATAAAACATCTATTTTTTACAGTGAGCTTGGAAAAATAGCATTTTGCGGAGTGAATAAATTATAATAGCAATCTATGACTTCTTTTTAACAGCTAAAAAAGAGGTCCCCCCCCCCCACACACACACACTGTATTGTATAAGTATCGCAAAGATGAGAGGATGCCGCACTCATTCACGTGGCGATGTTTTGAAATCAATCATGCCTAACCCAACTCTATAAATTGCTGTTTACCTTGACATCGAACATTCAGAAAACTTTCCTAGTAAAAGAAGAAAATAAACGACATCTGACTTTTTATGGAATCAATCGCCGCTTCCGATATCTGTTACCGATCGTTCGACGCTTCCGGGGGAAACATGATTTTTCCACCATTTTTCCCCTGCCAACGCATGGATTCTAAATTTGAAGAAGCGGTAAATCATTTTAAAATGTTACGGTTTCGATAAATTCCCAGATTGTAAACGTTAACCCATTAATGCCAAGCGTCCCTTTTTAGGGACGGTCCAAAAAAGGGTCTGAATTTCCCCAAAATGAACATTTCAACCAAATAATACTCGTAGTGTTCAATTAGTACCCTAGTATTGTTTCAATACGTAATTAACAGATTACAGCACATAACCATTGTAAAGTGTGTTCTGTAGCAGTTTTAATATGATCTTTATCAAAAATTACATCGTTCACAATCTCATGAAAAAAAGTTTTCTAAGTTATTTCCAGCTTTCCAGTTAATGTTAATTGCTGATTTTATTTCTTCTTATAAAATGTCTTTTTAAATATTATATAGTAGGCAGAAAAAAAATTTAGTAAAAAAAGTATGTACCTTCTGGGGTCTATTGTAACTTTTAAGAAACGATTATTCTATACATAATAAAAAAAATTATTTTTTACATAATATTTTTTTTATTATTTTTCCTGTCCATTAAACACTTTTGTAACCAGTATACAAAATATCTTTGGGAAAAAATATCAGGGATTAATGGGTTAACGTAATATTAAAAATGTTTGAACTATCGGTAACACTGGTTAACAAAGGTTTTGTTAACTGAAACATTTATAGTGTTTCTAGGGTAATTTTTGACGCTGATTTCAAACAGCGAATCAGAATTTTCCACCCACCTACTGTTTGTGCGTAATCATGGGTTTTAAGTATTTACTTTTCCCGTGTTTTCCTGTTTCACGTAATGATAAACTCGTAATTGAATTACTTGGGAGATGAAGGAGTTATGTGACAAAACAGAAATTGCGAATAATTAAAGTTCAAACTTATATTGTTGCAGTTGTTGCAGCTTTTTTATTTTCTGGTTTTGTCCTTCGTGTGCGTATGAAATTGATCTAATGACATCTACTTTTTGATGTACCAATTTTACTTGCTTTCCTGTATCCACTGCTTACCATTGTCCAGAGTGTTCATTTTTTTTAAATGTAACATAGCTCCTTCTTCCTCCAAGCCCTTCAATTAACAGTTAAATAGTTGTCATGAAGACAGGAAATGTAGAGAGAAATTATCGGTTTTACTGTTATTACATTGTGTGACATGGTGGTCAGTCTTAATAGCAACAATTTTACTGACATAAGCAACTCGAATTGAATTATTTTTCGTATTATTATATTTGAATGCGAAAATAAAGGTTTTTTAAATTTTTACTCGAAGAAAAATGCTTTAGTATTCTGCATTAGTATTGACTCTGTAAAGGCTATGTTTGTATTTTAGTATGAAACAGGTGAGACTTGTTATTAACTCTTTCGAAGCTAGTTTAAGCTACTATTGCACGATTGAAACACGTTGCCTTCGGTACCATTAGCACAGTCAGTCAAAATAAAGGAAATATATCAAGATTCGGAAGTTTTATTTTTTAGATACAATTTAGTACAACACATATCACGGGACAATTATTTTTGCCCTAAAATTAAATTAAACAGATTTTGTAAACTACTTGGGTTTTGTACAATGCTGTTTTCTCCGCGGCAAATGGGATAACAGTGGCAAGAAGAATTTATAAAAAAAAAACTGGACCTGTTATTCTACTGGCCCTTCATAATAAATTATACCACTAATTCAAAACTTTATAAAGACACTGGTATTGGATTTTAATACTTAAAACTAGAATTTCCACGTGTTATTAATGTAGAGCTAAAAAGCACATCTTTGGAGGGCCACCCATTGTCCAAATGAACAAATTCTTTCTTATTAATGCTAGACACTTAATTCTTTATGCCCCGACAGAACTCACAAGTCCCGCTTGTATTAATTTAGTATTATGAATCCAAAATGGCTAGAATCATGCTGAAGCTTTTAAATCACACTTACTGTAATTAATAATGTTTCAATTGAGGACAAAACATGACATTCAAAAGATAAAGAAGTAAATGAGCAAAAAAAGGAGAGAAAAAACATTCAAAGTGTTTATTTTATTTTTTTATTTTTTTGTTGCAAAATCACCAACTTTCAGAATTTTGCAGATGATATATTACACTAAATTTTCCTGTAAAACTTAATATTACCTGGCATCCGAAAGACGCCTAATCTGAAAGATCTAGTCCCATAGCTTTTTTAGTCGCCACCTAGACCCAGGGTTTCTAAAACCCTGATAATTACTATACTTATTAGCTATTTTAATTGAGGACAATACATGGCAGGCAATGAAGTTCTCTAAATGAGCCGAAATAAAAAAAAAAGAAAAAAAAAAGCATTCAAAGTATTTGTTTATTTACTGCAAAATCTTCGACTAAAACATCAGGAAGATTCACTTCTGTTCCTCCAAGGAAAAAAAAAACTTCGCAAAAAGAAGTTTCCTTTTCGAAACGTAAGAAAAGGGATTGTTTGTATCTTGAATGCACTTCGCTGCGCTCGAACGATAAATAACTCATTATTTTCTCTGTGTGTCTCTTAGCAGATAAAAACCGTTGATCAACAGCGAATTAGCAAAGAAGTGCAACAGTTGCTTATTCATTAGAGGATTTTTTTTTCTGATAATAGCTCGTATTCTTGGTGAATGCCTAAAGCGCGGTTTTCGCGCACTTAATCGATTTCCTTTTGGTGGAGAAAAACAGAAGGTCTTGGGTATCTTGTTGGATCTTATTATTTTTTTAAATTTCCTCTGAAAAGCTATATCTCCCGAATAAGCACCTTCCGTATGAAAATTGTTCATCAGATGCATAAAAAAGAGTGAGGGTACATTGTAACAAATGAATGCTGTTTTTACAGTATGATTCCGATAGTTTTATGGTAATAAACTGTAAAAATTGCCAATTTTACAGTATTAAACTGTAAAATGTCTGCTTTTGCAGTACTAAACTATAAAATTGCTAATTTTACAGCGATAAACTGCGAAAGTTACTAGTTTTACATTTTATTACCGTGCATTTTACAGTTTTAAACTGGAACCTCTGCTGCCAGTATTATACTGTTGTTTCTACAGTATAATATAGTTAAATTTTGTGTCAATAAGCTGTAAAATTTCTCACTTTAGAGTAAGAAACTACAATTGCTAGTTTTACAGTTTATTTCTGCGCATTTTACAGTTTTCAATTGGAACCTCGGCTGCTAGTATTACGCTGTAAAAACAACAGTTCATTTTTTGCAGTGTATGAGTTGGACCTTGCATAGTAACCATATGTTAAATGGTTACTATGCAAGGCCACACCCTCCTTAGTGGTAGGTAGTTCGTTATCTGAAGTCGTAATCCTTCAAGTTCTTCTTTTTAGCTGAAAAGATCCTGTACAACTTCCGTAAAATCTCTCTTAATGGACACCTCTCAATCGTAGCCACCCCTCGTTTGTGGACAGTTTTTAATGCCCCAACAGAATGGCATTAACCCATTAAGGCCGATTGGTACAAAAATATACCAACGCGGAAAAAAAAATATAACTTGTCTTTACATGTCTCTATTGTTCTAACAGTTATGTATTTTGCATGGTAAATAATCACAGAAAGGAAAATATAGGTAAGTTTTATACCCTTGCTGAAAACGTGTGAGATAATAGGCTTGAATCTTGAATGAATGATTATTCCATCAGCATGCTTCTTCCATCAAAAAGTAAAAGCTAACTTTTCATATATTTTAATAATTTCAAAAACTTTTTAAAATGGAATCATTATTGAAAGAGTCTATTTGATACAAATATGATTTTAAAAAGTTATTTTAAACTTTCTTTTATGTTGTAAATTCACTTTCAATTTCAATGGTAGAAAATTGTACCAACCGCCAATGTGTATTGCTTGGGGAAAATGGAAGTGTCTCAACTAAAATTTGTATAAATAAGGGATATTTTCGTTAGCTTTTATTTTAATTTTAATATTGTGGTTAATTTATGTAGCAAAGTTTATATTTTAAGTAATAAATTCAAAATTTTAGTTTTTTCTAACCTCTTTGAAAACTTCCCCCTCTTAAGACTTTCGAAAAAAATTGAATTTGTTAGAAATCTTAAAATACGGCATTGAGGATTTGTGTACAATCCTGATTATGAATATCATGGACACAAATAATATAATGATAAAAATCAATTTTGTTCAGTTATAAGCAAATGATGTTGTCCTCACCATGCGAACTTTTATTTTTTGCAGAACTATATCACGGCTGGCTAGACTGATATTGTACTTGGATTGTTAGAAAAATACAAAATACTAAGGGGAAACTTGTGCTCTCGTGTATTTTCTTGTATTCCTATACTAAAAAGACTTTCGAAAAATGGTATTTGGACGACTTATCCATCGAGAGGGAATAGACAATGGGATGGGCAAGAAATGAAATGAAAAATCACAAATACCACCAAGACTATCATTTGTTACTGCGAAATAGATAGAACGACAGTGCTTATTTTTTCTTTAAATTTCATATTTGATAGCATTTTATTTTGCAAATTGAACTGTAGAATTATTATTTTCGAGTGAATCTAATTTTAATTAAAACACTATACAATGTTTGAAGGAAAAAATTTACTATTAAGGATAGAGATAATCGATAATTACTGCAATTATTACAATCAAAAAATAAATTCAAAATAAGTCTAAAAAATATGATCGCACTATTCGAACGCCGTTTGGTACAAAAATCTGCCATTAAAATAAAAATAGTAAATAAAACGGGGAAAAATAAATTTTCTGTATGATGCACTTACTAGAGATGAAATGAACAAATACTAATAAAATTATTAAAATTTATTGATTTTTTTCGAAGTCGGCATTAATGGGTTAAGTCTCATACATTAGAAACTACTCTCGTGCATGACTTAGAATTTCCTTTGTTATGACATGACTGATATTCTACCTATGTTTGTGACTCTTGAAACTTTAAGGTAACTGGGTATAGCAAAAATTCATCCATAACTAACATGGTAACGAAATAAATGCGGGCAGGCTCACTCTCCGTCCACTCTGTATAATAATTTATAATCTAACTCACCGTAATGTAGCAATTTTTTTTCTACACTGTAAAATATAGATGTTGCTTTTATAGTATTGCTGTGACACCCGATTAAAGAGATAGTTGTTATCAAACATTTATTGACTTGATTAAATATTATATACAGAAAATACTATGTACAGATATAAAGAGAAAAAAGGATTGGCACGCATCCTGTTGATGCGGTGGTTAGGCTCGAAGTGAAGCTTGAGGGGTCGAGACCCCGAAGAGGGATGCAGCTCGTAGCTTCCCATTGGCCAATGTCCACATGCACAGCTCATGCAGCTAATTTTACAGTAATGAACTGAAATTGCTAATTTTGTAGTAGTAGGCTGCAAAATCGCTAGTTTACAGTAATGAACTGTAAAACTGCTAGTTTTGTAGTAGTAGACTGTAAAATTGCTAGTTTACAATAATGAACTGTAAAATTGCTAATTTTGTGGTGGTAGACTGCGAAATAACTGGTTTACAGTAATGAGCTGTAAAATTGCTAATTTTACAGTAGTAGACTGCAAAATTGCTAGTTTACAGTAATAAATTGTAAAATTGCTATTTTCACAGTTTATAGCTGCATTTTACAGTTTTGAAACCGGAACTTCTCCTGCCAGTATTATACCATTGTTTTTACAGTATAATACAGCTAATTTTATGGTAGGGTAGACCGGGGCACGTTTACGCAGTGTCCTGTTTTCAAAATGTGATATAATTGGTGTGTCACCAATCGTGGCAGATTGATGCTGGTCCCTAGCAAGTACTCTCACAAGATTTTTAGCCTCCGTCAAGCTTTGGTATAGCATCTGGGGAAGGGGATAATCTATTTTCTGCCAACTTGGGTAAAGTTTGTGTTGAACTTATTGAAGCTTATTGTGAACTAAGAATGCTTAGATAAAAAAGAATAAATATATGAATATTAGCAGAACTTTATCCTTGTCTGAGAACAGTATTTGCATGTGTGTGTGAACAAAAATGTTATTAAATTTTGTTGCACGTTAAAAACAAATCCGAACACGGTGACGGGGCACGTTTACGCATTAACAACGGGGATCGTTTTCGCAAGTTTGTACTGCGTAAAAGTGCCCTTAAAACTTTTTTTCACCGTACTGTGTTAAACTTTCTTGGTATTTTCAGGCTCTATTTAGTTTTTCAAATCATCGTTTAAGGTGCAATTGAGTAAGAGATTCGTTTCTAATAGCTTACAAGCATAATTACGTCTTCATGTCTATTCGGCTTTAATTTTATAGACTACTCTTCCCATTATAAGTGTTCTTTATCTTATAGATGGTAAGACATTACGTTCAAAGAATTAACCCATTAATGTATAGCGTCCTTTTTTAGGGACGCTCCAAAAAAGGGTCTGAATTTCCCCAAAATAAACATTTCAGCCAAATAATAGTGTTCAATTAGTACTTTGGTATTGTTTCAGTTCGTGGTTAACAGATTGCAGCACATAGCCATTGTAAAGTGTGTTCTGTAGCAGTTTTAGTATGATCTTTATCAAAAATGACAACGTTCACAATCTCAAGGAAAAAAGTTAAGTTTTCAAAGTTATTTCCAGCTTCCCAGTTTATGTTAATTGCTGATTGTATTTCTTCTTATAATATGTCTTTTTTAAATATTATATCCTAGGCAGAAAAAAAATTTAGTAAAAAAAGTATGTACCCTCTGGGGTCTATCGTAACTTTTAAGGGACGATTTTTCTTTCCTTAATAAAAAAATATTTTTTTACATAAAATTTTTTTTATTATTTTTCCTGTCCATTAAACACTGTTTGTAACCAGTATACAAAATATCTTTGGAAATAAAAATGTTAGGCATTAATGGGTTAACATAACTAAGTTAGATGCCAAAATAATGAAAAATACCGCTCAGTGAGACTGGGTTTATAAATGAGATAAAAAACGCAGTTGTTGCGCAGTTCTGTTGCGTAAACGTGCCGTTTACGCGACAGACAATGACTTATTTTTTTATTTTATTTTTTTTTTAGCTCTTAAATACTTAAACAGGGCAAAAAAAAATTCATGAGGAAAAAAATTTCAATTTTAAAGATTTGAGTTGATTTCTTGTTTTCCAAAATAAAATATCGAAACTTTAAGTTTTTTAGAAATAACTTTAAATTTGTTACACTGCATGCTTAATATTTCTTAGGCAATTGTTTGTAAGTGCTTGGAATTCGTGATTGCCTAGCTGATGTAGTTATATTCATGCAATTTTTGTGTTTTACTTGATGTTGGTGTGACTTTACGTTGGTCATTGCCGAAAATGTCAACGCACATCGTTAAAAATGGCAATGATTTTATGTTGAGATATTTAATGAAAGTTTTAATCGAAAATTAATGTAAAGATTTTTGGGCTATATTACTTATTAATCGACATCAATAAGCTCATGGACCACTAAAATGTTTTGTCGAACCAATGGCTAAAAAACACTGATAATGTTTGCAACAAAACGTGTTTCAAAACATCAAAATCTATTGTGACATAAAGTTTTGATTATTCTAGTGCAAAATAAACAGAATTGCGTACTGGGCAATCCCAGTTCCCTGCCTCCAAATACACTATGAAAAATACTTTTTTAACATTTTTTAGGGAAAAAACTAGAATATCATTAAAACTAAGAATCTTAAACACATTGATTGCAACAATGTTTTTTTTAAGTTGATTCGCCTTTTATTTATTCCTTTATTTATTTTTTTTCTTGGCTATGTGATACAATGTTTTTTTTTAAGTTGATTCGCCTTTTATTTATTCCTTTATTTATTTTTTTTCTTGGCTATGTGATACTTTTTCTGTAGTCTTTATTTCTGTTATACTATTTATGCAAAACAATAAAGGTAGAAAGAGAAAGGTACAACATAGAAAATTCTAACCGACAATTTTGTTTTAGATCGACGTCTTATAGCCGCACAGAATTTGTTGCTTCAAAAGTCTTGATTTTTTTATTTTTTTTTTTTTTTTGAAAGACATTTGATTTATATTTTTTCTGATTTAGACAATAGTTTTTACATTCGACGATTCATATTGAAACGGTTTCATATTTGGCAAAAGTAAAAGATTTGTATAAATAAGTGATATTTTCGTTAGCTTTTTTTTAATTTTAATATTGCGATTAATTTACATAGCAAAGTTTATATTTTAAGTAATAAATTCAAAATTTTAGTTTGCGAATTACTTTCCGAAAAAGTCATACAGGTACATCTAGTCCCAAATATGTTACAAACTTCCTAAGTCTTTCAGGTCACTCCTGCTTAACCGTTAGAATATGTAAATGTTTAACGACAGTTCTAGAAAAGTAGTTTGAAATTCATACACTGCAAAAAATAAACTTGTTTTTACAGTATAATACGGGCAGCAGAGATTCCATTTTAAAACTGTAAAATGCACAGTAATAAACTGTAAAACTAGCAATTTTACAGTTTCTTACTGTAAAGTTAGAAATTTTACAGTTTATTGCCGTAAAATTTAGCTGTATATACTATAATAACAACCGTATAATACTGACAGCAGAGGATCCAGTTTAAAACTATAAAATGCACGGTAATAAACTAAAATTAGCAATTTTACTGTTTTTTCCTGCTAAATTAGCAATTTTACAGTTTATTACTGTAAAATTAGCAATTTTTACAGTTTATTACAATAAAATTAGCTGCATTATACTGTAGAGATAACATTCATTTTTTAGTATACTTTGTGTGTGTGTGTTTTTTTTTTTTTTTTTTTGCCAACATTTCTCACTTTCTACATCGGATTATTACTTGGTTTATGTGTTGTCTAACGTAATTCTTTTCTGACATATTTGTTAAACCATTAAGTTAAACGAAATAATAAAAAAATAATTTGAGTGTATTATCTGAGTGTTTTTCATTTTTAATTAGCTTTGAAAGCTCAATAGCATTTTCTCTAATCTTATAAAGTTTGCCAGTGGCATCTGGCAGTATTTGAGAAAAGATATAATATAAAGCTGCAGTGGCGAATATGTGCCATACCCGGCATAAATGAACAACTAATATTAAGAAACAGGTAAAACAGATCTTGAATTATTATCATGTCTTTATGTGCCTCATTTGTAATCTTTTGATAACTTTTTCATTTACTCCATTAATTTTCATACAAAGTCTTAGTTTTCGAAGTTTCACTTGCATGTTGATTTTGTCTGATTTTTACCTTTTAGCATTATGTCTACAGGTTTGGCGAGTAATCAAACATATATCACCAAGTTGACGGTCCCTTTTTGAGGACTAATTTTAGGATGCCCAGTTTGGAGAGATAATGTGAAATGTCAGCCGAGATTGGCGACGTTTCGAATGTAATATATAACTACAGTATTTCAAATCTAACAAACAAATAGAGCCTAATATAAATTAGATTGCTATAGTAACTTCCCGAATTTACTAAACACTTGCAGATTAATCTTTTAAAGCTGCATAAATAACATAAAGTGGTGTATATATGTTTGAATTTTGGAGGGAGGCGATGTAACCAAGCATAGCCAAGCTTATTTCGGATTTACGTTAGGGAAAATTTGGTGGTTCTGGAACCCTCTCCTAGAAATGTTTTAAAATTGATGTCCTGAAAACCCATTTAGCCTATCTTTAATAACGTTAGGAAAAAAGCATGGATTCAGAAGCTGCCCCCACAAATTTTGTGACATTGAAGTTTTAAATTCGCAATTTAATGATATAATTCGTTGAAAAAAAAAACGAAGTGGTATGATGCTCTCTTCCAGGAAATATTCGAGATTTAAATGATAGAAAGGGGTTTGAAGTCTCTCCTGGAAATTTTTGACGTTGAGGCTCTTAACTGCAATTTTAAATTACCTTTGTTGATGTTTAGAGAAAGGGGGACCTTTCTTTAGACTCAGAACTCGGGACCTTTCCATTTTGAAAACACATTTTAAAATTAGTTCGGGAAAATTCCCCTTGCTTTACGGAAGGGCCCGGGCCCCCTGGGCCCACTCCTTATATACCGTAAAATGGTGTGTATAGGAACAGCGGGGTGATTCGGACCAAAACTTCCTGATCATACAAAGAAACTCTTCATAAATATACAGTTGGGTATTTTTGGCAGTTACATTTTTTTTAGAAAGGTAATATTATAAGTAGGAAAAAAATATTTTTACTATTCTGACATCACTATTGGCTTCTGTGCAAGACTGCAAGCCGCACACTAAAAAACATCAAGTTTTCATGGTCTGGAAAACTTTGTATGCAAGTACAGACCCCTTTATACCTCAAATCTAAGAATTATATTTTTTAATTATGCATATATCTGAGCAACAAAGTACCACATTTGAAGAGACAAAATATTTTAATTGTGGCATAAAAATGAAAAATTCTTCATAATGTCATAGGATGAGGATTTGTGGGGTGAATCGGAACACTTTATTCTGTTTTTCCAATTCAAACTTATTTAAAGGAAACTGTTTGAAAAGTCAAGATTCTAACCCCAATTCTTTTGGGCAAGACAAGGACAAGGATTTATTACTGTTTATCCCTTCTCCCTTCTCGTGAGCAACTAGAACTTAGAATGACAGAAAGTTGCAGATTTAAAAAGATTTTTGCTCCAGGAGACTTCTTTTTACTTAATATACATGGGGGAAAGTCATACAGACTTTATGTTGCAAAAGTCCAGCACAGAGACAGTGATGAATAAGTGGGAAAATCTTACAGGACAATCCCCAGAACCCAGAGATTTCAAGAAACTAAAGAAAAGGCAGCGCTCATCCCAGAAGATGTTATGAAAAAACTTAGGCCAAGCCACAACTGCTAAACGTGAGTGACTTCAATTTTTGATAAATCTTTGTATTTTAATTCAAAAGCATTTCTTAAAATTAATTTTAATTTTTCATAAGTTCAAAATTATTTTAAACTCGGACAGGTCATAAACATTTACTGGTAAAGAAAATAAACTTTTATTTGACTATCTGTTCTTATTCTCCCCCATCAATATTACTCATATTTGTGAGACCTACTACAGGTTAAATTGAAAAAAAATAAAAATTTTAACATGTGTTCCGATTGACCCCTATCAGCGAGGTGATTCGGAACACCCCTAAATTCCTATATATATAAATAATAACTGTTCAAAATATTTTGTCTTTGCTTGGAATATCAAAAGCAAAGCAAGACCGATATTTTTACCCAAAAAATCGAATTGAAAAAAAATCTTTTAACTACTTTTTTTACAGTCACAGCTGAAAAGTGTACCGATTCACCCCATTTTACGGTATGACTTTGATAACTACTGTATCAATGTAAGTCAGACTATATTTCACTTTCGTAGCCAGAAAACCACTTCGTCAATGTAAACTAAACGCTCCAACACGTTCTCTGCTCCAGCTCACAAGGCCAAAAATTCACAGGTGGTGCAAGGCACATTTTGCGAATATGATATCATCGATAGAAAGGCAAACCTCCACTCGCCAGATTTCAATCTGATGAATTATAGTGTAGGCTCCATTTTGGAATAAAGCCTGCAGTCAGATGGGGCCCGCTACCAATTTTAATGCCGGCCCCCCATGCACTACCCCCTCCAATTGCATATTTTTATGCAGTCGTATCAGCACATTTGCAATTGTAAAAAAAAAAATTCTTTTTTTTGGAAAAACGTTTTTTTTTAGTTACGAAAGTGCATCTGATTTTACTTTCACGTTATTTGTATCGCCAGATGATTTTAATATTTTTTTTGCACAAAACGACAAGTTTGAAAACAGAAAAACACAATTTTGACGTTTGGTCCGACAAACTTAAAAATTAATAGTTCGAAATTGCATTTACATGTAAGATTGCATTGTTTAGTTGTTTACTAGCTGCCAGGGCAACTAGATTAGCTTCCTGCGGCCGGCATGTTGATGCATAACGTCCCCCTTCTCTAACTTTTACCTCATTCTGAAGTTATATTATTTGATATAATTTAATGTTCATTCAATAATATAATTTAATGTTTCAAGACATACCACGCACGTGGCCCGACGTTGCACGGGCACTTCGTGCCCTGAAAGTAGTGAGGAAAATTTCAAGAAACTACTCCCTGCCAAGGCAGCTCGCTAACAGGCGCTTCACGCCTTTATTTTTTTCCTATATAAAAAAATCATTCGAATTATTGAGATGCTTCGCGCCTTCAAGATGGTGAGGAAAGTTTCAGTAAGTTCAGCTCGCTCAAAGGAAAAAAGCAGACATAGGTACTTAGTTTTTAATATAAGTAGATGGCTTTTCAACAAATGAATGTTTCAAAATATTACAAGTAGCTAGCGATAAAAATACTATGTAACTGGCCCGCTTATGAGTTTCGTGTTTGATTTAGTTAAGCCTTCATTCAAAATTCTCATTATCATTGTTATCACTGTTTCATAGCAACCACGTTTCAACAATGGATTTCATATTTAATTATTTATTAGGCTTATTTGCTTTAAATTTGACTACTTATTAATTGATATCTTCGCTAATTAAAATCGTATAATTATATAAATTGAAACTAATGAAGCCTGAAAAATGACCTATCTATCGGTACCTGGTTCGACTTTCAGTTCATTGGCGTTCAGGAGAAAGAAGCGTGACGTAGAAAGATACTCAGTTTTTAATATAAGTAGACTAGCTGCGTGGCCCGGCGTTGCACGGGCTGTAATGTAGTGAAGACAGTTTGAGAAAACTACTCGCCACCAAGGCGGATAGCCTTTAAAGTAATGAGGAAAGTTTAAACAGTTTACTCGCCGTCAAGGCGGCTCGCCTTTACAGTAGCGAGGAAAATTTCAAAAAACTACTCGCCGCCAAGGCGGCTCGCCTTTAAAGTACCAAGGAAAAGTTTAATAAACTACTCCCCGCTACAGCGGCTCGCTAAAAAGCTTTCCTTCATCAAAGAATCAATCGAATTATTTGCACATGCTTCCTCAAAAATAAAGACGATGTCAAGTAGCGCATACTTAGCACTCTCCCTAAATAACAAATAAAATTCCTTTCCAAAAACAATTATTTCCAAACCGCTTTCTTCCTATAAAATTAATTGCAAAATTCTAAACGAAAAAGTTCTTTTAATATTTGGATCGCAGCCAAAAAAAAGTCCCTTCTAAAAACAGCAATTGCAATTTTATTTAAAAACACATTTTCAAAATGGTACCAGAGAAAAAATATGTCATTAATAATTAGGCAGGGATTCAAGTGAAACACCATTGCGATCGCTTCGAATTGCAATCGCTACTGGAAGTGAATTACATTATCAACTTAACTTGGCACTGACGTCACTACGGGTGGAGCCAAAGAGAGCTCACACGCAGTCAGTGATATCCTCTTATTCGCTAAGTAGGCTGTGACGTTTTATCTAGCTCGTTTTTTATAAGCAAACGTCACGCAAACGTCACGCTGACGTCACGATGTTTTTATCATGAAACGTTCTAATGTAATTCATTTCCAGTAACGATTGTAATTTGCGACTGCCTGTTTCACTTGAATTCCTGCCTTAGAACAAAAACAATTGTTAGAACTTTGTTATAACACGTATTCAAAATGACAATGGAAAAAATAACACTCTTTCATTTTAAAAAGTTCAACTTAATTAACGTTTTAATTTAAAATCGCAATTTAAATAGTTCAATAATTTTATTAACGTTTTAATTCAAAATGGCAACGGTAAGAAATAAATGTCTTGGAAGTGTAATCATTTATTAGGCCTAATTGCAGAAATTTGACTACTTATTAATTGATATCTTCGCTAATTAAAATCGTATGATTATATAAATTGAAACTAATGAAGCCTGAAAAATTACCTATCTATCGGTACCTGGTTCGTCTTTCAGTTCATTGGCGTTCAGGAGAAAGAAGCGTGACATAGATAGATAGAAAGAAAGAAAGATAGATACTCAGTTTTTAATATAAGTAGACTAGCTGCGTGGCCCGGCGTTGCACGGGCTGTAATGTAGTGAAGGCAGTTTGAGAAAACTACTCGCCACCAAGGCGGCTCGCCTTTACAGTAGCGAGGAAAGTTTCAATAAACTACTCGCCGCCAAGGCGGCTCGCCTTAAAGTACCAAGGAAAAGTTTAATAAACTACTCCCCGCTAAAGCGACTCGCTAAAAAGCTTTCCTGCATCAAAGAATCAAACGAATTATTTGCACATGCTTCCTCAAAAATAAAGACGATGTCAAGTATCGCATACTTAACACTCACCCTACATAACAAATAAAATTCCTTACCAAAAACAATTATTTCCAAACCGCTTTCTTCCTGTAAAAATAATTGCAAAATTCTGAACGAAAAAGTGCTTTTAATATTTGGATCGCAGCCAAAAAAAGTCCCTTCTAAAAACAGCAATTGCAATTTTATTTAAAAACACATTTTCAAAATGTTACCAGAGAAAAAATATGTCATTAATAATTAGAATAAAAACAATTGTTAGAACTTTGTTATAACACGTATTCAAAATGACAATGGAAAAAAATAACACTCTTTCATTTTAATTAACGTTTTAATTTAAAATCGCAACGGAAAGAAATAAATATCTTGGAATTTTAAATAGTTCAATAATTTAATTAACGTTTTAATTCAAAATGGCAACGGTAAGAAATAAATGTCTTGGAAGTGTAATCATTTATTAGGCTTAATCGCTTTAAATTTGACTACTTATTAATTGATATCTTCGCTAATTAAAATCGTATAATTATATAAATTGAAACTAATGAAGCCTGAAAAATTACCTATCTATCGGTACCTGGTTCGACTTTCAGTTCATTGGCGTTCAGGAGAAATAAGCGTGACATAGATAAATAGTTAGAAAGAAAGATAGAAAGAAAGAAAGAAAGAAAGATAGATACTCGGTTTTTAATATAAGTAGACTAGCTGCGTAGCCCGGCGTTGCACGGGCTGTAATGTAGTAAAGGCAGTTTGAGAAAACTACTCGCCACCAAGGCGGCTCGCCTTTAAAGAAATGAGGAAAGTTTAAACAGTTTACTCGCTGTCAAGGCGGCTCGCCTTTACAGTAGCGAGGAAAGTTTCAATTCACTACTCGCCGCCAAGGCGGCTCGCTTTTAAAGTACCAAGGAAAAGTTTAATAAACTACTCCCCGCTAAAGCGGCTCGCTAAAAAGCTTTCCTGCATCCCAAGAATCAATCGAATTATTTGCACATGCTTCCTCAAAAATAAAGACGATGTCAAGTAGCGCATACTTAGCACTCTCCCTAAATTACAAATAAAATTCCTTTCCAAAAACAATCATTTCCAAACCGCTTTCTTCCGGTAAAATTAATTGCAAAATTCTAAACGAAAAAGTTCTTTTAATATTTGGATCGAAGCCAGAAAAAGTCCCTTCTAAAAACAGCAATTGCAATTTTATTTAAAAACACATTTTCAAAATGGTACCTGAGAAAAAATATGTCATTAATAATTAGAATAAAAACAATTGTTCGAACTTTGTTATAACACGTATTCAAAATGACAATGAAAAAAATAACTCTTTCATTTTAAAAAGTTCAACTTAATTAACGTTTTAATTCAAAATCGCAACGGAAAGAAATAAATATCTTGGAATTTTAAATAGTTCAATAATTTAATAACGTTTTAATTCAAAATGGCAACGGTAAGAAAAAATGTCTTGGAAGTTTAATCATTAATTAGGCTTAATCGCTTTAAATTTGACTACTTATTAATTAAACATTCGCTTTAAATTTGACTACTTATGTATCGCAGCCAGAAAAAGTCCCTTCTAAAAACAGCAATTGCAATTTTATTTAAAAACACATTTTCAAAATGGTACCTGAGAAAAAATATGTCATTAATAATTAGAATAAAAACAATTGTTAGAACTTTGTTATAACACGTATTTAAAATGACAATGGAAAAAAAATAACACTCTTTCATTTTAAAAAGTTCAATTTAATTAACGTTTTAATTTAGGGCCGAATTCAAGGGAAACACCATTGCAGTCGCTTCGAGGCGATCGCATATTGCAACCGCTACTGTAAGTCGAATTCAAGTGAATTCGTTTCACTTGAATCCAAATTTTGGAATTTGCGATTGCATTGGTGAGTTGCGATCGTCCGTGTTTCACTTGAATTCCTGCCTTAAAATCGCAACGGAAAGAAATAAATATCTTGGAATTTTAAATAGTTCAATAATTTAATTAACGTTTTAATTCAAAATGGCAACGGTAAGAAAAAATGTCTTGGAAGTTTAATCATTTATTAGGCTTAATCGCTTTAAATTTGACTACTTATTAATTGATATCTTTGCTAATTAAAATCGTATAATTATATAGATTGAAACTAATGAAGCCTGAAAAATTACCTATCTATCGGTACCTGGTTCGACTTTCAGTTCATTGGCGTTCAGGAGAAATAAGCGTGACATAGAAAGATAGAAAGAAAGATAGAAAGATAGTTAGAAAGATACTCAGTTTTTAATATAAGTAGATAATCGAATTTTTAAATTTTAATGTAAATTTAAAAACTGCAATTCGAAGTTTTCACAAAAATATATTTTTAAATACAGAATCTGGATACAGAATAAAAATATTTTTGAAAAAAAAAAAATTGAACCGACTTCGAAACTTCACTCGGCAAGTGCTCTAAAAAGTAAAAAATAATTTTATTCTTTGAACACCATCGACACTACATTTAAACTAGAGATGGAACGAAGCGGCATTTGGCCGAAGCGCCGAATACCGAAGCTTCGGCCGAAGCACATATTGAAGTTTTTGGACTAAATGCATAATAAATGCGTAGAGTTTTATACTTTTCTTCATATGTTTTAATATTCTTAATTCTTAGCGTTACACAATATTTTCAGCTTACTGTAGCATTCTTAAATTGATTTTATTAATTAAAGTTTATTTTTATTTTGGCTGTTTTTATATTAATGTTCTTAGTATTACTTAACATTTTCAGCTTACTGAGTCATTCTTAAATTAATTTCACTAACTAAAAGTTTTCTAAAAGACGACATTACTATTTTTGTATTGCAAATTAGTAGTAGGAAGCTCTACTTGGAACAAGAAAAGCTCAGTCTGCAGTTCAGTTGATGTTTTATAATGAAACAACTGATATGATCATGTATTATCCCATAGAACTTCCCAATCTACTACTATTTACGTTGTGCTATATATTATAAATATCTTAATATTCTTAATACAAAATGCTTCAGTTTTTTAGTGAATTCAATTCGAAAAAATAGTATCATGAATTCTTTTTTACTTGTCTTTCATTTGGTATTTATTTTAAGAGGATTATTTAATAATGTCACAAGTTCAAAGAAACTATTCATTCCAAGGTTGAGTTTTGGAAATCACAAGCAATGAATCACAAGTAACTTTCGTTGCCTAAAGAAAAAGAGCTAGAACTGTACATGAACAAGCCACTCTTAAATAGGAAAATTTGCCCATTGAATTGGTGGATGGAAAATAAGACAATTTTTCCAGGATTATCAGAATTGGCCAAACGCTACTTATCTGCTCCAGGTAGCAGTGTATACAGTGAACGATCATTTTCCGAAGCTGGTAATGTGTACGAGAAGAAAAGAAGCAGGATTCTGCCTAAAAATGCTGAGACATAGGGGTGTTTTTACATCATAATTCTAAGTTGTGTGACAAATGAGCAGGTATTATTCTATTCATTCAAGTATAAATGACGAATCTTTTTTTAAGTTGATCAAATAATCAGAATTTATTCTTTTTTAATTATAAATACTTAAAATGCGGACCTTGGGTGGATATGTGCTACTAATGGACTCATATTCTACCCCATCATCTACCCTTCCTCATATTTTGATTTATACAAAAATAAATAAATTAGATGTAGCTTTAAGTTATGTATTAACAATTACTTACTTGTTTTACTATATCCTGATTTTGTTGTTTAGAATCTTGATCAATGAAATACATAATAAGTTTATATATGTTGATAGATTATTGCATCTCTTTAAAAAAAAACTGAAATCGTGTACCTATAAATTTCAAAAAATATAAAATTTTAAAAGAAAGTAATTCAGGATGCATAATAGTTGCACATCTGCCCTTGTACACATAAGAACCATTACCATTGTTCAAAGTTTCAAAGCTAGAAAAATACTCAATGCAGTATATTTATATAGCTTTTATTTTAAAACTAAAGTTTTTTTGAACAAATATAACGAAATGTAATATTTAAACGAACATATTGTTAATAAATATTTTATTAATTATTGAATGCATTCTGGCTTCAAATGTTCAATACGCACAAATTTTTAATTGAATATAAATTTCTATTATGCTTTATCATGAGGAACAATTTTGAGTTAAAAAGACTATCTTATATGATAATAATTGTAACAGAAAATTTGCTGCATAAATTTCAGGCCGAAACAACCGAAGCGGCCGAATCACAACTCATGCTTCGGCCAGACAGAAGCTTCGGCAAAATGGCCGAAGCTTCGGCTCGGCCGAAGCTTCATTCCATCTCTAATTTAAACGTAAGTTTTGAAGTCGATTTCAGCCCAAAAACACTATATAGTATCATACGAAACTATAATTTAATTATATATATAAATTGCAATGAATCCAGGTTCTTTAATCGCATTCGCATACACTACATTGACAACCACATATTTATGTAATGGTACAAATATTCAGCTCTTAATTTTCAATGGTTTCTCTGAAAAATGTTGGCAAAATGTAGTAAACATCATTTCACCTATAGTTTTTGCACCGACTTCAAAACTTATGTTTAAATGTAGTGTCGATGGTGTTCAAAGAATAAAATTATTTTTTACTTTTTAGAGCACTTGCCGAGTGAAGTTCCGAAGTCGGTTCAATTTTTTTTTTCAAAAATATTTTTTATTTTATTCTTTTTAGTGTAAATATACGTATGAAATAAGGTAATGTTTCCATTACAAAACTTCACCTAATTTGCTTAAGTAAATGCTTCATAAAATAAACTATGTAAGGAAAAAAAAAAGAAAGAAAGTATCAACGCGTCTAAAATTTTAAACGATTGACACTAAAAATAAACCTTGTTATTCTCTGGTATTTATTTGTGTACTAGTTTAATGAAAGGCTAAATATTAACGGCTTTTCAACTAATTTATATTTTAAAACAACATTAGATTCTCGCGGTTCATAAATTTTACGACGTATTACGTACGTGGCCCGCTAACGAGTTTCATGTTTGCTTCAGTTAAGAATTCATTCAAAATTTTCATTATCATTATAATAACTGTTTCATATCGATCACGTTTTGTAACAATGGATTTCATATTTAATCATTTAGGACAAATCGCTTTAAATTTGAGAAAAAATTTGGAGAATTCTTCAGAATTTCTTTATCAAACCATATGTAAATTAAGACTAATAAACCTGAAATATTACGCATCAATTAGTACCTGGTACGATTTTCAGTTCGTTGGAGTTCAGGAGAAAAAAGCAGGACATAGAAAGATACTCGGTTTAAAATTTTCAAAAAGACCATAGAAATGAATTTCATTATGCAATCCAGAGAAGCCTGGCGTTCAAAATGGTCATTATTACGATTACTGTGATCCCAATTTCTTTTTCGAAAGATTTCTGCAGGTTCCCGTTATCGAACCCGGACCACGACAGGATGGGACCAATCGGAAAGAAAGACCTTTCTAACAAAAAAAAAATTTTTGAAATCGGTCCAGGCATCTTCGAGTAATCTTATAACATACAAAAAAAAAAATTCTCCGACGAATTGTATAACCTCCTCCTTTGTTGAAGTCGGTTAAGAAGATAAATAACTTTTCATGTCTGAGATAAGTGAGGCAACATGATATACTATGAATTTCCAGTAAGGTGAAATCAGATGGACCTAGTTAAAAAGTTAGAATTTCGATTAAAAAGTTTCGTAAGTAAATATTAAAGCAGCAAAATGTCAAAAGCATGCATAATACACTGCTCGACATTGAAAATGCAACACCAAGAAGGAGAAGTTAGAAATTCATGCAAATTTTACCGTAGACGCACGTCACTGAGTTATGCAAATGATATGAAATGCGCAGCTCTCCGACGCAAGTGAAGTAAGATATAAGAGAATGAAGTTGAAAAGTGGGCTATGTTCATGTTGGTTTTTCTGCCGGACTAATTAACAGAGAAATTTGGTTTTTGTCTCGAAGGAAACGTGTGATAGGAGGAAATGCCACGCCGTCCTCAACGAAGACACTTCCAGCATATAGACGACTTTACAAGGGGTATGGTGATCGGACTGAGAAGGGGAGGTTGCTCCATACGTCAAATTGCAGCTGATACCCACATGGATGCAAGCACTGTGCATCGGCTGTGTCGGAGATGGTTGGAAAGAGGAAATGTAGCCACATTGAGGGGTGCAGGTGCAGCCAGAGTGACGTCAGACCGCTTGGATCGACGGATTCACCGACAAGCTGTGGCGGACCCGCAAGTCACTTGTACGTCGATTCTGCAGCACGTGCAAGGGACCCTAGATGTTCCTGTGTCGACCAGAACCATTTCCCGTCGACTGGTTGCACGTGGCCTGCAATCACGGCGCCCGCTAAGAAGACTGCCATTGACTTTACAGCACAGACTCCAACGTTTGGAATGGTGCCGGACCAGAGCGACGTGGATGGCAGAATGGCAAACCGTAGTGTTCTCAGATGAATCCCGCTTCTGTTTGTCCAGCGATAGTCATCGCATACGTGTGTGGCGTCGACGTGGAGAAAGATCGAATCCGGCAGTAACTGTGGAACGCCCCACAGCGCGACAACGTGGCATAATGGTTTGGGGCGCTATTGCATACAATTCCGTATCACCTCTAGTTCGTATTCGGGGCACTATGACGGCCCAACGATATGTAGATAATGTACTGCGGCTGGTGGCAATCCCCTACCTTCAGGGTCTGCCAAATTCAATTTTTCAACAGGATAACGCCCGGCCTCACAGTGCTCGAATCAGCCAACATGCTCTACGAGGTGTACAGATGCTTTCCTGGCCACCATACTCTCCTGACTTGTCACCAATCGAACATGTGTGGGACGTGATTGGACGCCGTTTGCAGAACCTGCCACTGCCTCGTTCAGAGGACGAACTGTGGCAAATGGTTGAAAGGGAATAGAGTGCCATCCCTCAGGACACCATTCGCAGGCTTATTGACTCCATGCCTAGACGTGTTTCTTCGTGCATCGCTGTCCGCGGTGGTCCTACTTCTTACTGAGCCGACGCCGTCCTCGCTCTAAACTTTGCTGATTTATTTTGAAATAAATATCACTTATTGTTCCATGCTGTCTCTGTCTTCTTACCAAATTTCATCAATTTCTGACCACTCCTTCTTGGTGTTGCATTTTCAATGTCGAGCAGTGTACATTTGGTAACCTTAAAACGGGTGAATTTCATTACAATTTCTTGTTCTATTTTTATTTACAGGCTCTGTAATTTTCATGATTTGTTTTGTTTATTCTTTTCAGAAGCCGAAGAAAAAGACTGCAGGAACGAAAAAAGAAAAAAAATAGATTTTTGGGGGAGCTTTTGCAGAAGTTTAATGAAATGCAGAATACATATGATGAAAATTCGAAAGAAATTTGTTTGCTAATGAGACAATCATTAGAAAATGATGCAAATGTCATTGTGATTATGAAGGAACAAAGAAATGTTTTAAAATCATTATTAAATAAATAGTACTCAATTTCATGTGTTATGTGATTTGTTATTTTGTTTAAAAGATTTTTTAATATGCATAAAAGAAGTAACTGTAGTCAGTGACTTCATTGCTTGGAAAAAAAGTAAACAAACTCATAAAAAGTCAAATTTTATATCATTTCAAAACTAATGTCTCCTATAAGAGAACTTTATTAATTGTCATTCATGTAACAGTTTCAAATTTTTTCAGCTTTTATGCCAATTGTGGTGAAAACAGAATTGTTTTACGAATTTTAGAAGAGGCTGTATCCGCAAATTCCCATCTATCTGGTTTTCCTTCTCTTGACTATACTGTCGTGCTAAGCGCATAAGTGGAACCTGAACTCAAACTCAAACTGGAATATTACTCTTCAAAGTTTTGCGCCACCATGTACAAATGGTGCCCATGTAATGGTACATGCTGCCCCCCTCCTCCCCCCCCCCCAAAAAAAAAACTCTGCGATTTTATTTCAATGTGGGAACCATCAACGGCTCCACAGCATTGAAGAAAACCCCATTCTCTTTCAAACAGCCTAACAACGGTGGACATCTCTTCCTGAGTGGATGGAAATTTTATAACTTCTGGCATGTAATTTTTAACGAGAAAGTCACAAAATTGCAGAACACATTCACAAACGGTGGATTTTTGTGCACCCTAAAAGGTGGGTTATAGTCCTGTAATCCGCTAAAGAGGCTAGCTCGTACAGGGCAATAGTGATATTTCTCCCGCCAAACATCGCCAATATTTCTGTACCTCAGAACCAGACTAACTAAGTCCATTTTCGTCATTTTTCAGTAGAGGGGAAAAACGATGTATTCGACAATTGTTTTTCCCCTCTACCGAAAAATGACGAAAATGGACTTACGTTAGTCTGGTTCTGAGGTACAGATTTGTCGTTTAAAGTTTGCACGTTTACCTCTTGAAAACAGTAAACAACTGCAAAAAGGATCACAGTCACAGTTAATCAGAGCTACAGCCGAAGCATTTAAATTTTCGAAATTACAGTTACAGTTAATTTGCCGTTCCACTCGAAGTAGCGGTTTACAGTTTAACTTTAAGTGCGTTCTCCAGTGCAAACAGCATTCAAAATAAGTGCACTTAACTCGTAAGTGCATTGATGGATTGAGTGTACTTATTTCGCAGTACAAACGGGGTATAACGGGGCATATTGCTGAAAATTTAATAAGTCTTTGCATTGCTGTAAATGTGGGCCTTCTTAGAACCAATTAAATTAATTTATTAGTAACATTCATTCTTGTGAATAACATTCATTCTTGTGCAGTTGAAAAATGTTTTTCAACTGCAAGCTTTTCTTTCATCCTTTTCTTTTCTTTTTAATACGCCTTTTATTAGTTTCACATGTGGGTTTGTTTGTATGTATGTATGTAACTCTGAATAAAAGATAAAATTCACGTTCTTTCCAAATATAAAAGTAATATATTTAATACTATTATTAATATAAAACTCTAAACTACATTGCATGTTGATGTATTATACGTTCATGTAAATTTAGCGGATGTTCAATAATTTTGAAAATCAGAAGGAAATCAGAGTATCATGAAATATAGTTTGATTTACTCTAAAAGCGTACGTTTTAGTTTTTTTAAACTATAACTTGATTATTAAAGAAGTTCTACTGAAAGTCGATGGAAAAAATTCTCATTTTAAGTGCATCGGACCTTGACCACAGCATTCAATCAAAGTTTGAAATAGTCGACCTGAATTGGAGATAAAAATGAAACTATTTTCAAGAAATTTGTATTCTAAAATATTAGGTACGCAATGGTGCATCTAGCTTTGAAAAAATTTATAGCATAAGCTTTAAAAACTAAGTACTAAACTAAAATATTGAAGTTCAAGAGTGTTGCCAAATAAAAAGGAAGGAAATCAAAACTTTTAATTCAAAAAAGGTTTTCAAACTGTATTAGGAGGCCTAGGCATTTCTGATACGCCAGGTGATTTTTCTATGACATTCTAGTTGTTACATCTCTATGACTCGCAGTAAAACTGTCAACCTTTTCAAAGGGCTGTTAAATTTGAAAATAATGAATCGCAACTTATGATTTTTTCAGGGAAAATCATTGCATTTTACACATAACAACAAGTCATTTTTCAAAAAATGATACAAATGTACATCATTACTTTCGCATAAATATCGTTTTTCAACAAAATATTAATCTATAGGTAAAATTCATGCAGCTAGTAAAATTGTTGTCTCAGAATAACTTATGTCCTTGCGTTTTTAAGTATTGTCAAACATTAAAATAAATGCACAATACCAGAAGTTTCAGATTTAGAAATTAATACAGTAATAATATTAAACTTGATTGATTCAATTACTTTATCCATAATACAAATTTAAACTGATTGAGCTCTCTTAGCATTTGCTATGCAGCAAAACAAATTTCACGAGTTAATATACTATACTATGAGCCAATAAACTGTATAAATTTTAATTTGTATGGTTACATACGACACTAAAAAGCTGTAAACCAAGTCAAGGCTGATGGAGATTAAATAAAACTAACTGTTATACGTTGGATTCTAATAGGAGCTTAAGTAAAGAAAGCTATTAGTAACCATCAAACAACAGCCTTGAAAATAAGTTTAGATAATACTTAAAACATACAACAAAATACAAGCTTTTATTGATATTGGAAAAGAATAAAGGATAGCAACTGGCTAATGAAATGTATTTCTGAAATTGGACCTTATTTGTTTAAAAAAATTAAAGAAAGAATTTGCCGAAATTTAAAATTTTCTACTGAAAATATGAAAAGTTTTTTGGTTTAATTTCTTTTTTTGTTCTCTCTTTTTTTATTTTTTACTGATAAATTTAAACATTATCATGATAATTGAACAGGTATTTCCTCAGTATCGTTAATTCTGTTCTCATTTCGAGATTATACTTTTTTTAAATCTATATTGTGTAACACAACTTCAAACAGAACAAAATAATAATAACAATAAAAAGATGACACACTATGAGTAACAAATATAAAATCTTTAATGTAAAACAATATCGTACACTATCTACACAGCATTTATCTACAAGTATATATAAAATCTCTGAAGGAACACTTTGTACAAAAGAGGAGGCGGCTATGGAAGAAGGCGACGCTCATCCGTGGTGGCATCCTCCCCCACCGTGGTGCATCTCGCTCAGCATCTTGGCGACCATGCCCGCCGCCAACATCTCGACGATCCTGGATCCGCCTCCGTGCTTGCCGTGTCCGCCGCCGCCCATCATACCGCCCCCGCCGTGGTTGCCGGGCGCCGCCAGGCAGAGGTTGCCCAGGAGGGCGATGGCGAGGACCACGGTGAAGAGGATTTGCTTGTTGCAGCGCATGGTTGAATTTGGCGAGGAGGTTTTTGGCTTCTTCCTAGATATCGGAGAAAGGATCATTCAGCACAATTGGACGTTGACGTCTTTTAACCGTGGGCTAGTAAAGGGCAGTAACAGCAAATTTTCCCCCTTTTTTTTTTTTTTTTTTTTTTTTGCAATTTTGTCATTGATTGTGCTTTAGCTAAACTGTACAAGCTTGATTATTTGGTTTCCGCTTAAATTAAAGCTCGAAGAAAACACTAAATTCCTACATGTCTATATTGTTAGAATTGAATCCATCACGCGTTTCTCCAAATATGTTAAAAACTCATTTCTAAAGATAGTGCCCTTTACCTCCCCACAGAAGTTTTGCCTGAAGCATTACCACCCGATTATTACCGTTATATCATTCTTTTAAGATTCTCATTTTGAAATTAAAGGTTGCCACATATTTTTATTTTGCAAAACAAAAAAATGATAATATCATTGAACGGATGGAATAGAAGGAGGTTTGAGCTCATTTGACCAATTGCTTACCTAATAACTCTGGTAAATTTTGAGAAAAATCTATTTAATTATTTTAGCTTTAAATTTTGAAATAGAATAAAATGTGTTTTTCAATTATGATTATAAGCTGATAAAATATAGATTTTATGCATAGGATCATCCGTATTGCTGCAATGAATGCAAAAGTTTATTCAATCTTCAACACAGTGTCATTGAAGGGACATTTTAAATAAATTTAATTTTCTTAATATGCTTTTTTAACAATTACAGATTTTTTTTTCTCTTTGTCTCTTTTCATTTCATTCATTTATTGTTTTTCGTTGGTAAACACTTCCACTGTGATGTAAATTGAACATGAAAGAATTTCTTAACGTCTTGCAAAAAAAGGTTTTATGTTTTATCGTGCGAGGTTTTTTATTTCAATACGCGACTCAGTTTTACAAATGAAAAAACTAAACGGGAAAAACAACTGGATGTTTTTTATTCATTTAATATTTTATGTACGCATATTGAAATGATTTTTTAAAATAATTTCAGGTTAGCTTAGAGGACTAAATTCATATCACTATCTATATTTCTTCTTCTTCTTCTTCTTTAGATTTCTGCAACTTTGATTAATTAACTTTGTTATAAAAGAAATCAATTCGCGAAAACAAAACTGTCTATCACATTATAGAGCCACAGATTAACATCTATCACAATAATTGATTATTAACGCTATTGAAATGTAGATTCTCCACTTTATACACGAAAGGAAAAATAATTAATACATAGGTCCTTCCGTCGTCCAAATTGAAGTTGCATACATTTTTAGAGCTTTGCGGCTAAGGAAGGATTCCAAGTACAGCTGTGTCCAAGATTTCTTTAATTATGTTAGCTTTAACTGCGGTTGAACTTTCCTTGAATTAAAAATATTACTTTCCTAATTTAATTTTTATTTCTTCGTTTATTTCTTTGCTTGTACTCTGTTTATTGAAAAACTTTAAGTTTAATTTTTTTTTTCTTTTGGAAAGAAAGCACACTATTTTGTTGTCTTCTGAAAATTTCTAGTGATTAGTTCAAGAAAAGAAAATTGAAAGTAACTTCTTTATGATACCGCTCTTTCGACAAGACCTATGATTGACACTTCCGACGTACCATTGAGTTTCTGAATCGGGCGGTTACCCATGGTGGCACCCTCCATGGCCATGCATTTCAGACAGCATCTTGGCCACCAGTCCCGCGGCCAACATGTCCACGATGTTGGATCCTCCACCACCTTTCTTACCACCGCCGCCCATCATGCCGCCGTAGCCACCGCCGTGGCCACCTGGAGCAGCAAAGCACAAGCTGGCAAACACCACAAACACCACAAAGAGCACTTTAAAAGTGTTGCAGTTCATCCTGGAGCGAATTTGAGAGAGGCTAAAAAGAGCTGCAATGACATAACAGAGAAGCATAGGCATATAGAACAGGCAAAAGCAGACTTACGGACAGAAGCAGCAGTTCTCGAAAAAGAAGTCATTAAACTTCTTTTTCGTTAGCAGTGTATCGCAACCAAATGGAATACACATAAGCATATAACAGCATATAAATAAGCATTTCAAAAACAGTTGTAAAAAAAGTGTGGGGAGGGGTTTGTGTACCCCAATTCAGCATACATAATTATTGTATGCATTTTAAAATGCATTTTAATTTCATGTACTGACAAATCACAATCATGATTACGAAAAAGTGCAAGAAATTGTAAATTGCCCTAAAAACGGTGTGACCTTAAAAAAAATAACTCCTTTCACAAAATGAGCAATTTGACGAGAATTTTGGAAAGGTCAAGTGTGCATTAAGTATGTTTGTATTTCTCTTGAATAAATTCATTTTAAACAAAGTTTAACTACTTCTAAAACTACACAAATTAATTTTATAAACTTTAAAGTTTCATACATTGTCTGATTGAAAAATAATGTGGTTTATTAGCAACAGCTTAAATTTCGGAGAAATATTTCTTATTTGATATTATATCAGCGCTTTTTTTTAATTCAGAAATAATAGTGATTAATGAAAAAATAACAAGCTTTTTTAAAAATAAAAATCAAATTTTTTTTTAATTATAAAAAAAAATAAGCTTTATGAAGAAATTAACGATAATTTTATTAAATGATAATGTTTTTCTTCGTATTGTGATTAAGTTTCAAAAAAGTTAAGATGCATGTACCATTGAGGTATACTGTCAAACTTTTACAATTAGCAAACATTAAATTTTTCAAAAGTCAGGCTTAAAATTTTGTTTTAGTTTTCTTCTGAAACAAAAAACTAATTTATTTAAAAAACAATAATCAATGAATTAACTCCTTCATTTATTCAGTTGAATAAATTCATTGTAATGCAAACTACAAAAATAAAATGGTTCTAAAAGATAGGTTTAAATAAGGTCCTGAAAACTGACGCTTGCTAGTCAGTGACACTATCAGGTGCGTAGAGTTTATTTTGTGAAAATAATATTACGGATGGTGTATAGAATGTGCGGGGGGATAAATGCTTAGAAAAAATACATATAGTAACATTTCAGCAAAAGCAGTCAGAAAAGCAATAAAAGCAAAACGTTTCAAATAACCTTCATTGATAATATATTTTTAATATAATGCTGTCAACTAATTTTTAAAATTTTTTAAAAGTAAAATTAATAAACGAGACTCATTGCTGGTAGTTAAAATTATGAATTAATATTATTTAATAGTTTTTCTTGAAAATATTGCTATGCTTTTAGTTTAGACAAATCATTGATACATGACTTACTTTATAGTAAAATTAAAGTGATTTGCCATCAGAAACTGTAATATTCATAGAAAATTTCTTTAAAAAAAAAAAAAAGATTTTTAAAACATTAAATTTAAGTTTTTTTCATGCATCGCGTTGGTAATAGACATACTGTTGATTTGTTTCCTTGTTAGTCTAAAATAAAATTCAAATATTTTCAACTTCAGTTGCTGCATAAGGAATAAAATCTTGACTCATTTCAACTGAGTCTTACGAAACAATTAATAGCTCTAAAGCAAAAGGCTTATGAAACTATTGCGAGATAAAGAGGCTGTATGCCTCAAAAACTTCATTGCAATATTCTAGCTAGCAAAAGAAAGTTTTTGAATTCATGTTTCCAAGCAAAGCAGCAAACATTTGAGCCAAAACTTCATCAGCTGAAAAAAAAATCAATCCAAAGGCAGAAAAAATAATCCAAGTACGGTGCTCTCTGGCAGAAATTAGTATCCAATCCTTCTCAGGAATCAATTGGAGTATAGACGAGAAAGAGCTCACTTACTTGGGAAGATTCAAGAGGAGGCGATGGCTCTTGGAATGGAATTGTGATCCCAGTAACGCTGCGGCGCCTATATATACCGAGCCCAGCCCTAGAGACGAATCAGGAATTTTCGTCCTCATTATCCTTTACCAGACTCCTCTCGCTGTCTTAAGCGGTGCCGTAATCCTTCTTCACCCCCTTCAGGAAAAAGGCACCGCTTCGGCAAGCACATGCAGATTAAGACGCTCGCTTTCGTATAGCTGGCTGAGCTTGCGGCCATTTTCCCTGTTCTCTGTGGCTGCAAGATGGGAAAGTAGTTTCTGGCTTCTCCGGCTGTTGAACTTTTTTTTTAACTCTCTCTCTCTCTCTCTCCTCTCCCCTATTTTCTTTGCTCTGAGTATTTCTGAAATTGGATTTTTCCGCAGCATTAACTTCGTCATTGATTCCCGAGATACTTGGGAGTCGACATTTAATTTTCGGTGGATTTTCTGTGATTACCCTTCCCATAGCGTGTGTCTTGCTGGTGGGAGAAAGACGTTTGAGCTTTAGTAACACGGATAATGACGATTTTAAGCATGTTTGAGTACGTTTGGAGCTAAATTAGAAAATTATGGCTCATTTTCGTTGAAATGACGAGTGATGTAGCATTGGGTTCGTGTTCAGATAGATAAGTGGTTGTAAAAATTAAAATTGGGGTTGTAAGATAGGTGTGGTTTTAAAAACAATGCAAAATCTGTATTCCATCCGCGTAAATTATGATTAGTTGCGCATGAAGTTTCGCTACAATTATTTTGGGAATACACTAGAAAAGAGTTGGAACTTAAATTTAAGTACCATGATCAGAATTTGAAAACCCTTTTCGCAAAAATCTTTTAGGTAAAAAAAAATAACTCCGTGTTAGTTGCTCATCTGAAAATAAATTTAAATAACCATACATTTGAAAGAAAAAAACGTTAACGAAGGTAATCTACAATACATTATTTATAAATAGAGAAATTGTTTCACCCAATAGGTCTGTGTCTGTGTTCTTTAGAGAAGTAGAAAAAAACTAAATTTTTCTTTATTGAATTCTGTTAACATTACTTGACATTTTGTTCGCCGAAAATTGTATATTTCTTTCGAGGAAATAAAAAAAGGATTCAACTTATAAAGAAACTTGTGAGTTCCCCCTCAATCTGTGGTAATATGTACTGCAAACAACACTACTCAAAATAACTATTTTAATGTTTAATAAAGTGAAGCAATTTTGATCCCGAAATTTCCTCTCCATCAACTGTGACATCTCGGAACCAGTGAGTCAACTTTCTTCAAAAGGTGTTACTGCAGAGCACCCTTGTGCTTTCTTTTTTTTCTTTCCTTCTTTTTTTTTAAAGTCACATACTTAATATTCCTTATTAACAATAAAACTTAAAGTTTCAACTAGGGATGCACCGATAAGCAAATTGGCCGATTACCGATTACCGATTAATCGGTTGTTGATAATCAGCCGATTAATCGGCGGAGCCGATTAATGGTAAGAATAATTGTTTTAAATACTACGATTTCACAATCACTGTTGTTTCTCTCTTATACAATTCCGAGTTTAGAAATAGTAAGTAATTTACTTCTGAGAAGATTTTTTTTTTCCATTTTCCTAATTTTCACAAAATAAATTCAGTATTTTATTAAATTTTTTAGAACCGATTTACATATTATTGTCAATAATATTACATTAATACATTGTTAATTATATTAATTGGACATAAAATTAAAAAAAGGGGGGGGGGAGGATCTGTGGTGAGCACCCCACAATTTAGGGGTCTTTTTAATTTTCAATTTTAATTATCAGTAGCAATTTAGCTCAAGATTTTTATTCTTTGAAAATTAGAGGTTATCTAACTCAGTACTAAGGAGAAAACTATCACACATGAAAAATGTTGCAAGATTGTCTATGGGTATATTTATTCAAAGCAGGAGAATAAATTTATTAAAAACTTAATATCAACTATGAGGATTATTATTACTGTCAATAAAATCAAGCACATAGTTTCTTAGTGAAGGTACACTTTAAAGAATAATATTTAAAAAATATATTTTTTAGCCGATTAATCGGCCCAATTTTGCCGATCATTAATAATAGGCAAAGTGGCCGATTATGGCCGATTAATCGGTACTGCCGATTAATCGGTGCATCCCTAGTTTCAACCCACATTATTTATTTTTTGTCTATGATGCACCAGAAAAAAATATGTTAACATTAAACAAAAACAGTTCATAGACCATGGGCAAGGTTTAATGTACTAATCAGCATTGATCCCTACAGGAGCCATTTGCACAACCTATACAGTTGAACCTACATGGTGATTCAATACTTATGGTACAAATTGAGAGGTAGGGAATACGTCAGGAAACCGATTTCACATAGGAAAGTACGTCCGTAAATATCAACCACATGAACGAAATGGACAAGTAAAAGAACATAAGAAATGAGAACAATTATGCGGTAAGGAATGTGACTTTTATTATAGCAAGATAAAGTACAGGTTCACATTAAGTGCTCAAAATTGCGACCATTCACACGAACACATAATTCGCAGCGCCGTTGCATAGACCGCCGAACATTTTCAAAAACGCCCGGCATTTCACGGACAGTGCATGAGGCTGCCGCTATTCGTACAACGAGGTCCTTTCACTTTCACTGTCGATGAGGGTCTCATGCACAAGGTCTTTCATTGCTCCCCAAAAAAAGAAATCCATGGTCGATAAATCAGGTGACCTGGACTGCAAAAAATGAACTGTTGTTTTTACAGTATAACATGGCAGCCGAGGTTCCAATTTAAAGCTGTAAAATTCACAGTATCAAACTGTAAAACTAGCAATTGTACAGTTTATTACTGTAAAATTAGAAATTTTACAGTTTATTGCCGTAAAATTTAGCTGTATTATACTTTAAAAACAACAGTATAGTACTGGTAGCAAAGGTTCCAGTTTAAAACTGTAAAATACACTGTAATAAACTAAAATTAGCCATTTTGCAGTTTATTGCTGTAAAACTAGCAATTTTACTGTAGAGTTTATAGTAATAAACTGTAAAATTAGCAATTTTACAGTTTATTAATATAAAATTAACTTTATTATACTATAAAAACAATATTCATTTTTTACAGTGTGAGTGGCCAGGGGAGCTGACTGTCTACACAAAAAGCCCTCTATCTTACGCAAGCGTACTTTTGCGGAGGATACTTTCCCATGTGAAATTGGTTTCCTGACATATTCCCTTCCTCTCCACGAAATGCGTACGATAAGTTTTGAATCACCTTGCATACTAGGGGTGAGACATCGAAGGCAAAACATCGATGTTTCAAGACATCGATGCTGGAAAATAAGGACATCGATGGTATTGATGCATCGACCAAAAAACGTCGATATTTTCAAATATCGATCTTTTTTTTTTTTTTTACTTGCTTACACATTTGAATGTACAGTTATTCAGTTAATCCCCATTACAAGCGCTTCTTTATATCACTCAATTAGACACATATTTTGTGCCCTGCAAAAACATCAACCGTGAAATATCGATATCAATTGAGAAAACTTTTTTCAGTGAGATATATACTGCAACTGTTGATTAACTATATGACTTTTTTTGCCGCATGTTTTTGTAAAATTTTCTTTTGCTGAAATGTAAAACATCATCGAAAAAAAACTCAAATGCAAAACAACGATGTTTAAGAATCCTTGACGGAAAATTATCGTTAGTTATAAAAAAAAAATCATTTTTTCAATTTGGTAGATATCGCAACTAGTGGTTACAAAAAGATTAATCTTTTTTGTCGCATATTTTTATTGTTTTTTACTGAAATGTAAAAAGGACATCGAAAGAAGTATTAAAAAACATTGAACGTGAAATAACAATCATTAAAAGACATAAAAAAAACGGCGAAAGCAAATTAGAGATGTTTCAGAAACATGGACAGCAAAACATCGATAAAAATCATAGAATTTTTTTCCCAATGAGGTTGACATTGTAACTTCTGATTAAAGATTAAAACTTTTTTAATAAGTATGCTTATTGTACATTTTTCTTTGGCTCTCTTTGCTAGAATATAAAACATCGACATCGAGAACAACATCGAACCCAAAACATCGATGTTGGAAAAATATCGACCCTCAAACATCGATGGTAAAAACATCGGTGTTCTTGCAAAAACATCGATATTTCCAAAATATCGACATCGATGTCGCAGCCCTACTGTATACACAAACAGACACGTTTTCCTAAAATGTCTAAAAGCGTTCATCATACCGTAAAGTGCAAAATCTGTCAGAATACAGAATTGAAAATAGGTTGCAGATGTTTTTTGTTTCCTCAATGGAATAGAAAGTTACTATGATTTAAATTTTAGCAGCTATTATTAAAAGTATAATTTCGCACTTGGTTTAATTTAGTATTTTTCAATGCTTTTTACAATTTTAAACTAGATTTGTTTTGCTATTTACTGTTTTAGAGAACAAAAACAGTCATAAAATGCAAATAATTAGAGTTGCAAACATTCATTTCTCATTTCATACATTTGTTTAACTATTTGTGAAGTCGTCTCCGCTTAAAACCGATGCCATAGACGTAATGTTACCGATTCCCGCTTAATATAATACCCCGTTTAATCGAATAATATTTCCAGGAACCGACAGAATTCGTTAAGCGGGGCCAACAGTATTCATATTGTTGAATTTTTTTGGTGAGAATTACGATTCCTCACTTTTCTTCCGGTTTAGTCTCTGCAGTTTTCGTAGATGAACTTAAATATTTCTAAAGAAGCTTCTAGAAATAAGGATAAAGATATTTAATATTTGTATCTTAATTTTTTAATGTTAGCTTTTTTTGTTTAGCAAAAATAAAGTTTAAAAATGCTTCTTTTCAAGAAAATCATGTGTTTAAGTTATTTTTAACCACTTGTGCGTTTTGGGAGAGTTAACACTGTAAAAACTGAATGCTGTTTTTACAGTATAATACAGTTAATTTTATTGTAATAAACTGTAAAAATTGCTGATTTTACAACAATAAACTAAAATCTCTACTTTTACAGTACAAAACTAAAATTGCCAATTTTACAGTTTATAACCGTGCATTTTACAGTTTTAAGCTGGAACCTCCACTGCCAGTATTATACTGTTGTTTTTACAGTATAATACGGCTAAATTTTACGGCAATAAACTGTAAAATTTCTAACTTTACAGTAATAAACTGTACAATTGCTAGTTTTACAGTTCATTACTGTGCATTTTACAGTTTTAAATTGGAATATCGGCTGCCAGTATTATACAGGGTTATTCTAAATGATGGACCCCTTTTTAAAAATTCATATTTATTAAAATACAAATCCGAAATGAACAATCTTTATTGCAATGGAAAGATGAAATTTCAAATTTTTTTTAAGTGCAAAATTTTTTTCTGAAGCTGCAAAAAGAGGGCGCACCAGTAGAGTTTGCACCGGATTAGATTATAATTTGATTTACTGGCGCAGCTGAAGAAAATGACGACCGTAGACCAAAAGGTTTTCTGCGTTCTTCAGTTTGTAAAAACTACGTCACAAATTTTAGTGCAGCGGGCATTTCGAGCCAAATTTGGAATTAAAGCCCCAACTAAAAAAAGCATAAGCCGTTGGTTTAAGCAGGTTCAAAAGACTGGTAGTGTTTGTAAAAGGAAAAGCAGAGGAAGACCGCCTGTGTCACAAGAAGAAATCATGTTTGCCGTACAGCACGCGGTAGACACATTGAACATTTATGATTATATATGAAAAACATTTCAAATCTTTTCTTTCCGTTGATATAAAGAACGTTAATTTTCGTTGAAAACTTTAATAAATATGAATTTTTAAAAAGGGGTCCATCATTTAGAATAACCCTGTACTGTACAAACAATAGTTCAGTTTTTGCAGTGAAGGATAGATGTTATTTTTTACTAAATGTTATTTATGGGCTAAAAAACTAAAAGAAAATTCAAAATCATTTGAGATGAACAGGTCAAACTTAAAAATGAAAGAAATGCGGATGAAACATAAGTCGTAACCTTGGGCCAGGAATGTTAAGACGATTGGAACACAGCTGATAAAGACTGATGTCGATCTTTTAAAACGATTAAAAAATGAGGTTACTGGTAAAGAAAACGAGCAAACAAAAGAGAAGGATGAGCAGTCTCTTTCTCTCTCCTCCCTATCTCTCTCTGTCTTCACCGCGAGTTGTGCATCAAAATAATCCTAAATATAGTTCAAAAAAACTGAAAAATACGCTTTTAGAGTAAATCAAACTAAAAAGAAGTTTCAAAGCTATTGAATATCCGCTTCGTTTACATGCACTTATAATGCATCAACACGTAATATAGTTTAGATTTTATCAATAATAATAGTATAAAAGATATTACTTTTATATTTGTAAAGAACTTGAATTTTATCTTTTATTCAGAGTTACATACGTACATACAAAGCCATATGTGAAACTAATAAAAGTGCATTAATAACGAAATTCAAATGGCAGCCCTAAACGACGTGTGCATTTACGTGTTTAAAACTATTCATATATAAATTTTAAAAGACCTTTTGCAGGGGTGTTTCCATGGGAGGTCAAAGAAGGTTACAGTGAATTCCCAAATATGTCTTCATTTGCAAATTTTATTTGGGGATAATAGTTCAGTCTTGCGTTTGTTTTTTCATTTGTATTTTCATTTTGATGAAGCCTCATGTCTCTTCTTTTTAGATGTAATTTTGTGTAAATGCTCAGATTTTATCATTCAGTAACATTCGGAGCTACATTTTGTAAATTGGCAGTTTCCATCTCCCTATAATTCAATTTTGTCCCATGGGCATTCGGTTTTAAAGATCACAAAAAATGCTTCGTTATGATTTCTAACATTATAAGTAAAGTACAAAAACATATCTTAGAGAAAAAAATGCTGTAGACTTGTTTAGTTTATTTATTTCTTAATGAGGGGAAAAAGTGTTGCAGTACAAACAGTGCTGCAGATTTCTAGGCATTTTCGGTTGGTAAAATTATAGCAATAGAGGAATATCAACTAGCTGCACCCTTTTGTCTCATTTCCACGCATTATAAAACAAAAAATATTATGATTCTAAAACACATATAGAAGCATTTGTACTTTTTTTGCCTTTATCCTTACTTTTAAATTACTTGGAAAACTCTAAATAGAAAAGAAAAACATAAGAATGAAATTTAAATTTTCATCTAATTTCAACGAGTTTACTTTTATTTTCGCATCATGATGCTGAAAATTCAGTTTCTATCCTCTCCTGATGCTCTTTGCAGAACGACATCAATTGAAACCTATTGCGACCCGTCCACTTTTACTTCGTGGACGAAATAACCGATTTTTTCAAAAATATTTTTACTTTTAAGTCATGGCCGTTGTTAAAAATCCCGTAGTGAAAGTATTGTCACAAAATTAGTTTTTGAAATTATCTTCGAAAGAGATTGAACTCAAAGAGATCGTTTCTTAACAGATTTGAATTGTTACTCTATTTTTATACTGATGATTTTTTTAGCACTTATATTCTGTCACAAAGTGTGTAGAAGATAATTTTTGCGCAAATTTTCTTTCTTTTTTTTTTTAAATTTCTAATTTCTTGAACCGTACTAAAGCATATTATTTAAAGATATAACTGACGAGTATCTTCATCTCATTAGAAGTTCATCTTGAAAATTAACAGATTCATAAGTCTGTTAGCTCGAATTAACGAACGCTAATGACTGAAAGGTCTCCGATCTTTGATAGTGAGATCAGGGTCACTTTTCTCTTTCTGCGTTACATTGACAATGTCCATCAAGTACTTTTTCTCGTCTTTTAAATCCGTTTTTAAAGCTTCGATATCTTCCACCAAGTTCTTGCAACGTCAATAAGTTTACTTTTTAAAAACAAGTTATACTTTATCAGTGATTCAATCAATATACCTCTTCTACACTCCGACTGTTTTAAGGGTTCAAAACTGGTTAGTGAGACGGTAGATTGCTATTGAAGGAAGAGACAAGATACGAATTTAAATGAAATACTTTATGCTCGCAATCATCAATGCCAAAGCTGAGTCATGAGTCTAACTTCAAACTTTGATTCACAAGGAGAAACCTGTTTAACATCAGGTTCCTCCCTAACATCAGATAGTTGTTGCATCCATATAAATGTATTGAAAATATGTAAATGACGTGGCTGGGTCAGGAGCGCCCCGAAGAGAGGTCCAGGGAGGTCATCAGGACCTCCCAAACATCTTCCTCATTCGGTAAATTCGGACAACGATTCGGCACATTCAGGAATAGTATTGAAATATTTTTTTGCAATATATATATTATTTTTTTTTTTTTTTGTTATACATTTGTTATCTTTGAAAAGGAGAAGATCCGATTCATAAAAATATATCTCATTCTTTTATTGACGTTATTTACCATAAACTAAACCGTTTCTTTCCTTGACGCCTTTAGGTGAATTCCATAGTGTGTAACATCCCCAGACAAGACGGATAGCGAAAATGCTGCAATGCATAAATGTTGCACTTTGAACGCAAAGAACTGAAATATGTACAGCGACTGCAGTTTTGTTTTTGCTTTGTTAGCAGATTTTCTCATAAAGAAAAATATTATCTGCTTAACTTCATTTATTTAGTTCCATTTCTTGACTTTCTTCACTACGAAAAGAATCGACCGTCGAACTAGTTCAATATTGTTTTTCGTTTTAATTATAGTACTGAAATACATCTATCTGTTTTACTTAATTTATTGATTTTTCTTGAAATGAAGAGAATTCGTAAACGATATAAAGTTGAGTGTTTAATTTGTGGAAGTACTTTTGATGACGATTATAAACAAAAACATGAGGAACTTTGCCACGGTGGAAGACATATCTCCGTGAAACTTCCTGGAGCTCCAAAAGTTCCTTTGATGCTGCAAGAAAGAAAATAAAGACTGCTTCAAGCAACGAATTATCGCTATTAACGGTTTGCTTTAAATTGTTTTTTTTTTTTCTTCCTCTTTTAATTTGCTTCAATGCTTTTTTTTACTCACTGAATAAAATCAATGGCCATAGGACTCCCACACTTGAGAGCTTGTCGCAATACGTTTTGGGGGCCCCTTGTTTAACGTGAACTATTTTTCATGTGCAGTTTAAATTCCTTTCCGGGCTCTTATGTCACAGTTGCGACATATGTGACTTGGTAAATCCGCCACCGACCTCAATAATTAGAAACAAATTAATTTCTTCGTTAAAGGTCGTCATGCCTTTGGAAAAAATTGCGTAAAAATTTTAGCCATTAATTAATTTTAATTTTTGTTTAAATTATTTTTCAGACATTATGCTTTTTTCTTAGAATTTATTAAAATTAGTTTTCATCATTTTCAATAAATTATGCATGTAATATGTGAAGAAATTGTGTTGAAAAAAAAATCCCGTTATAATTTCGTTGATTCGCCATTGAAAAATAAGCTACTAATAGTGTATTTTCTGTGTAATTGTGTGTGTGTAACTTAATTTTTTTTCGGCTAGCAACTGATTCGCGTCAATGGCGCAGCCATAAGTAAAAAAAAAAAATCAAAAATCAAATATTCGTTTTGCATACATAATTTCCCTACACTGCAAAAATTAAACTGTCGTTTTTACAGTATAATACTGGCAGCCGAGGTTCCAATTTAAAACTGTAAAATGCAGAGTAATAAACTAAAACTAGCAATTGTACAGTTTCTCACTGTAAAGTTAAAAATTTTAGTTTTTGGTTGTAAAATTTAACTGTATTACACTGTAAAAACAACATACATTTTTTACAGTGTACTCGAATACCTTAAGAAATCTCGAAGTCTAATTAATATCGTTACACATAATTTTTATTGGATCCCTCCCCCAAAATGAAATCATAGCTACGCCAGTGCCTGAGTTCACTCAATAATTTGCTCTTTCAAGCCTCAGAACGTCCACAGTTCTGCTTTACCAAAGGTACAAGTATTGTTATTAGTTGTTTTCAGCCTTTACAGAACCATTTCGGAAAACAGAAGAAATGTTAATAAGACACTAAGGTTTGTGTACATATTCGTAATTTTTCATTCGGCACATTTTGAAGTTCCATTCGGCAAATTGAGAATTTTCCCCCTCCCAAAAATTTAAGCTTGGGGCGCCCCTGGGCTGGGTGGATGGGAAAGGCAGAATGACATCCGAAATGCAGCTACTGCTGGTAAAAGCAGCACAGCATATGATCATTGGATATTTCTCAAGTCCCGTGAAAAGAATTATAATCCATCTAGGCCATCCCAATTTTAATAATTTGTATCAAAGAAAGTACCATTCATTTTTTAGTCACGATGATACATATGCTGCTTTTCACATTAAAATCTGGCTTATTTGGGTACACTCTGTCCGAAAAGGCTCAGGCACAATTATTTGTTTTTTTTATGCATTCCGGCTCAGTTGTTCATCTACTTATGCTGTCAAGTGCTGTTTTTTGACCCAAGTTGAAGTTTTGTAGGATTAAGGGCCAAATCGTCAGTCTGAGCCGTTTTTTCAATTCCTTCATCCTTAAGAAATATAATTTTCTTGAACTTTTTGATCGATACGCATGTCTGAATTTGCTCTCCACAAAGTAAAAAACAATGTACTACCATACTAGAGCCAGGGGTGCCCACAGGGGGGGATTATGGCGCAAGTTGCGCCATCAAAATTTTTGGGGGGGATTTTTTTAACTTATTTATTTATTTATTTAAATTATTTATTAATTTATTTTTTCAATTTAAATTATTTATTAACTTTGTTTTCATTTTTTTTTTATTTACGGTTTTTTTTTTTTTTTGTGCAAAGTTAATATCGAAAAATATTAACTTCTCATAGAACGATTTGTATCTGAATTGTTGCTGAGTAATTAGAATAAGACTGCTAAGCGGGGGGGGGGAGAGACGCTATCAATTCAACTTCAGCATTACCACTGACACCGTAACAAATCTCGGCTCAAATGCATAATAGGAACTTCCAGCCTAAACATTATTTATTAATGGTGCCTGGAACTCGTTATTTGCGCGAGTGTTTTAGCTGCTGTATTTCACCCTAATAGATAAATAACATCAACAAAATGACAAATATATATATATATACCGTTTTACAACTACAAAATTACGCAGTTTTTCTGCTCCGAAGTCATTAGCTACGGGAATTCCAACGTTTGATATTATTATTTTTATTACTTTTTTTATTCTTTTTACACTTCAGTTCAGTTTAATCTTAACACTAGATAATAAAGATTTCTCAGTGCGGAGTGTCACAGTTTCTGCCTACCGTAATGTTGCCACTTTAATGTGAGATGCGCTGTTATCGACTATTTTGTAGCAGTTTGTCGCGTTCATAGTAAATGGCGGTTCAAGTTTTGTGAAATTTTAAAAGAAATCCTTCGAAGATGCCTAGAGCTCTTAAAACTTCGTTCAAATATAAATGTTTAAAAGTACTTTGCCACACTGCACAGACAAGACGAATGGACTGAACATTGTCGCAAAAAGCATGCATATAAATTTAGAAATAATATTAATATCAAGTACAAAGTTGTAGCTGTTAAGAAAGGCAGTAGTACTTGGGATAAAGCGACTAGTAACACGGGTGCAGGCTCCATTGTTTCAACGGTGACAATGACAAATGTACAAAATGCACCATCAACTTCAAGGTAAGATTTATATTAAACGTTCCTTGTAACAGTATTTTAAAACTATCTTACTTTGTTAATTATTTGATTTCAAAAAGGTACACTTTATATGTATATAAAAATATATAACCACCAAACACCTGGTTTATTAGTATTAATGACGGTTCATAGTTTTAAGTGGCTTCAGGGGCGCCCCGAGCTTAAATTTTTGGGAGGGGGAAAATTCTCAATTTGCCGAATGAAACTTCAAAATTTGCCGAATGAAAAAATACAAGTATGTACACAAACTTAATACCATTACTTTGTGAGAAAAGACGATGGGTGTCACTTAAAAAAAGAAAAAAAGAAAAAGAAAAAAAAAAACAGAACTTTGATAACTAACAACGGGGTTGTATGCTGAATCGTCAAAGCGATTGATTGGATTTCTTTTTTACATATTATACAGATTAAAACATATTGACTGCAAGACAGATTATAAAATATTGCAAAAAGTAGCTTTTTTTTCAATGGCGAATCAATGAAATAATAACGAGATTTTTTTTTCAACACTACTTCTTCATATATTACATGCATAATTTATTGAAAATGATGAAAACTAATTTTATTAAATTCTAAGAAAAAAGCATAATGTCTGAAAAATAATTTTAACAAAGATTAAAATTTATTTATGGCTAAAAATTTTTCCAAAGGCATGACGACCTTTAACGCAGAAATTAATTTGTTTCTAGTTGTTGAGATCGGTGGCGGATTTACCAAGTCACACATGTCGCAACTGTGACACAAGAGCCCGGAAAGGAATTTAAACTGCACATGAAAAAATGTTCACGTTAAACAAGGGGATCCCAAAATGTATTGCGGCAAGCTCTCAACTGTGGGAGTCCTATGGCCATTGATTTAAATCAGTGAGTAAAAAAATGCATTGAAATAAATTAAAAGAGGAAGAAAAAAAGATAAATTTAAAACTAACCGTTAATGACAATAATTCGCTGCTTGAAGCAGTCTTTATTTTCTTTCTTGCAGCATCAAATGGATTTTTTGATCTCCAGCAAGTTTCACGGAGATATGTCTTCCACCGTGGCAAAGTTCCTCATGTTTTCGTAAAAATCGTCATCAAAATTAGTTCCACAAATTAAACACTCAACTTTATATCGTTTACGAATTATCTTCATTGCAAGCAAAATCAATAAATTAAGTAAAATAGATGTATTTCAGTACTATAATTAAAACGAAAAACAATATTGAACTAGTTCGACGGTCGATTCTTTTCGTTGTGAAGAAAGTCAAGAAATGGAACTAAATAAATGAAGCTAAGCAGATAATATTTTTCAGTGCGAGAAATGAGAAAATCTGCTAGTGAAGCAAAAAAAAAAAAAAACTGAAGTCACCGCACATAATATTCGAACTCTTTGCGTTCAAAGTGCAACATTTATGCATTGCAGCATTTTCACTATACATTATCCGTCTTGTCTGGGGTCATGCTACACACACTATGGAATTCACTGAAAGGCGCCAAGGAAAGAAACGGTTTGGTTCATAGTAAATAACGTCAATAAAAGAATGAAATATATTTTTATTAATCGGATCTTCTCATTTTCAAAGAGGACAAATGTATAGAAAAAAAAAAAAAAAAAGAAAGATTGCAAAAAACTATTTCAAAACTATCCCTGAATGTGCCGAATCGTTGTCCGGTTTTGCCGAATGAGGAAGATGTTTGGGAGGTCCCGGTGACCTACCTGGACCTCCCTTCGGGGCGCTCCTGAGTGGCTTTCTGGGCATGGCTTGCATCTTAAAAATCTTGAACTGTTTTTATGCATGCGTTGAAATAGGGAATGCATTGGTTCCATGATAGCTATTGCACGTGCATAGGCGTAGCGTGACCAAAAGTTTTGGGGGGGGCACAGGTCAAAATTTTCAGAAGTGCTGGTGGAGCTTTTAACCCCCCTCCCCTCCCCCTAGATTTTTCACTTAGATTTTTCGTAACAGAAATATTCGGTCTTACTATTCCGATGAATTGTACATCCAATTTCTTCTTTTTCCCCCTCAGGTGCTAGTTTCTAGCAGGGTCAGATTTAGATTAAACCAGGTCCGTCATGGGGGAGGGGGGGTGTCAGGGGGTTGATATATCAATGTATTTACATACAAGTAGGCGTGATTTTTGTTGTTTTCCGATGAAATTACGTTATTTTTGCACCCTTTGACACCCCCCCCCCCTGAGAAAACAGAATGGCGGGCCTGGAGTTAACGGAGCGCTGAGCAATTACAAGTATACTGCCCTTAGCCCCGACTATATTTTCGGCAACAGAATAGGACTCTTTTCATTTTGTGTGTATTTTTCTCTGATTAAGTTCACTGTGTTTTTTTTTTCGTTCATTAATGCTCTTGTTGTGTTTTCTTGTTCTTCTATGGGTTGACCTTGTAGTGGCATGGATATTAGAAAAGCGATGCAATGACCTTTTCTAAGTAGGGTGTAGACTGTTGTTTATCCTTAATTTGGGCGGGGGGGAGGGGGCCTTGGGAATTTTTTTTAAAAGTAGGCTTAAAATTCTGCATTTTGAGGCCTTATATGAAGTAGTTGAGATTAAAAATATGTGAGAAAAAACGAGGCAAACAAAAACTTTTTAAAAATTTTATACTCGATCGAAATGAAAAGGCTTGTGCTTCCACAAATCGCTGACATAGGCATTAATCAACAAGGAATAAGAGCGAGAGAAAAGAGGAAGGGGATTACAAATATTTAATCTGAGAAATTGCTGAAATGTTGCATATTTAACTAATTTATTTACAGGGGTAAAACTTGCAATATTAATTAAGAACACTGCCTTTGACCCTCGTAACCCAACTTGATATCTAATATAGGAAGCAATGGATCACTTTTTGAAAAAAAAAAAAAAAGAGTATAAAGGTAAGCAAAAAATAGTCATTTAAAACGCGCACTCTTTAAAATTATGAAAACACAACTGTAGCAAAAAATAGCAAACAACGAAATAAATGAAAATTATATTAATAAAAAAGGGAACACAAGGAAAAAGAGGGGAAAAAAGAACCAAAATTAAAACAAAAAAAAATGGTTAAACCAAATATCTTTGCTCAATCAGGAATAAGGTATATCACAATGACAAAGGTTGAAAGAATTCAAAGGTAAGTTAAAAAAAAAAGAAGAGGCAAAGAGGCATTATTTTCATTTACTAAGTGTAAGTTATATCATTGATTTAATTTCTTGTTGCTATTGGGAATTACTAATCATTTTCATAGCTATTTTTATTATATTTATCCCACCCGAATTTATTATCTGATTTTATTAATTTATGCCTCATTATAAACTCCCAAATGAGAAAATTTTCGTGGAAATTTACGACTTCACGCTTTTGGCTGGTTAACACATATAAATATTACAATGGTATTTATCTACCTTTTTATGCGTCATATTTTTAAACATTTGAATTGTCTTTCAATGTTTGATTTTACTATCAAAGATTGAGTTGAAATGATTGTTTTATTTATATGACACTCATTAATCTACGAAAATGTTTGTTTGTACTATAATAGTTATTTTCATTTGCATAGCACAAGCAAGTTTATTTAGTTAATTTATTGCTGTTTATTGTAAATATTTTTAACTAATCTTATCCCTTCAGATTCTGTTTATTTCACCCAGCCCTATTTAAACAAATAGTGCGTAAAAATCATGTGATTAGAAGTATTGCATTCAGTTTATACCTTCCGTGTCTATTTTTAAGTCATAATAAAATGATAACTTTCAGTGACGTAGCGCAGAATTTTTTTAATTAAATAATAAAAATTGTAATAAAAAATAAATAAATAAATAATATTAAAAAAATAAATAAATAGAGAGCGCTAAAAATAAAAAATAAATAAGTAAAAGAGGGTTGGCAAAATTTTTGGGGGGGAATTTGCGCCATTGAGCTTGGGGGGGATGGGCACCCCTGACTAGAGCCGATTTAAAAGACAAGAAAATGGTAAAGTAGGTTCATTTCCAAATTTCGGCTTCCAAACTTTCTCATCTTATTTACATGAGAACTAAAGAGCTTTTGAGATTTTGATTATTTATTTAGCAATCTCTGCACTTTATAAATAAATAATAAAGTCCCGCATTTCCTCCACCAATCACATTTCAAGGGATATTTGCATAGAATCTGACTATTGTCTAAATTTTTGCAACAATGTAAAAAAATGTCTTTTGTAATATCCAAAATTTGATTCCAGTTATAGTTTTAAGAGCTACAGACACGTATTTGGGATCATATTGTGTACCTGCAGTAGAAATTTGAAAGCATTTCGTTGAATAGTTTTCTTTTTATTCACATATTTGCATTTTGTCTAAACTTTTGCATCGCAGTGCATAATTGCATTTACAACCAAAAGCTGCATTTTGCCCATTCATTGCAAAAAAATAGTATCTGGATCACAAAAGAAGAATTATGTGCAAAAAATGGTTAAAAAAAGTCAATTTTTGGTTAATTTCACGGAACTTTATGGTTTATGTACGAACTTAATAATGCATAGAATCTAAATTATTTCGAAGATGCATGAAAAGATGTGTTAAAAGGAAACATTTTAATGGTATTCGAACAAAAATGCTGATCATTTGTATTTTCCAAAAAATTTTAGAAAATTGACATTTTTTCGTATTTGTAGAGAAATTTAAGCCCTAGTTGGAATTGCTCAAACATGATAATGTGTATTACTCACCATGTGTATTGTACTTACACATGCACAGCTTTTGCCGGGTATAACAAAATAAAATCCTAAAATTTTTGTTTTTCGCTCCACCCTACTGTGCATTTCACAGTTTAAATTGGAACCTCGGCTGCTAGTATTGTACTGTAAAAACAACAGTTCATTTTTTGCAGTGTAATTCAAAAATAATTTTTCTTGTCACATTACCAAACTAAAATGATTCAAAACAAAAATAAATGTCGTTGATGAGAAGTACAAGATTTCCTACTTTCCTACTAAACAAAAACGACAAAAAAAAGTGTTTACCTTCACGTAATCCAAGCATTTTCCCCCCTTTCACTCCCATTTTCTAAAATAAAAACACATGACACTGTTACCGTAACTTAATGATCTGCCGAAAAGTTTAAGTTTTCCTAATTACTACTCCCTGCAACTGCAGATTCCCCAAATGCGATCAGAAACGCTAGGTTTCCGACAAGCGGACCGCGTTGCGTGTCCAAGACCAAGTGAAAGTAATGAAAGGGAGCCATTTTTAGCTTTTCTTCTTTCGTAATAAACTAACGGACCATGAAAACTGCCTTCCTCATTGTGGAGGAAGCAGCAAAAACGGTTCTTCCACTGGGCGTCCCCTCCCCTAAACTTTGCAGTTCCTTCCACAACTTCCCCGACGTTGACGTAATGATATTAAGGGCATCTTTAGAGCCCACGTGGATGTTTAAAATAGAAACAAAAATGTTTTTTTGTAAATATGTGTGATGTAGTACACTGTAAAAAAATAGATGTTTTTACGGTATAATACAGCTAATTTTATAGTAACAAACTGTAAAAATTTCTAATTTTACACTAATAAACCGTAAAATTACTGCTTTACAGTAATGAATTGTAAAATTACTAATTTTACAGATTATTACTGTGCATTTTAGTTTTAAACTGGAACCTCTGCTGCCAGTATTATACTGTTGTTTTTGCAGTATAATACAGCTAATTTTATGGTAATAAACTATAAAATTTCGGTAATAAACTGTAAAATTGCTGCTTTACACTAATAAGCTATAAAATTGCTAATTTTACAATTTATTACCGTGCATTTTAGTTTTAAACTGGAATCTTTGCTGCCAGTATTATACTGTAAAAACAACTTTATTTTTTACAGTGTTGTTTTCTTCTGCATCTCAGTTTAAGCAACATCAGTTGTTGACTTTTTTAAGACTATGAGTTTTGTGGTGGACTACGGAGATACATGAAACTATTCATTGTAAAAAAAAATGTGTGTAACCTTACTCTGTCAAAGCGGTGACAGCATTCCTCAATTAAAGTTGCCTCCAATGCAATGGAGTAACTGAACTGATTACTGATTACTGGTGTAACGTTATGAGCGATGCCAGTTTTATCAGTTAAAGTACTCCATTTTATTGGAGGCAACTTTAATTGAGGAATGCTGACACCGCTTTGACGGAGTAAGGGAACACATCGTTTTTACAGTTTTGAATGGAGGCGTATTTAAAAATTATGTCAAGTATAGTACAATCTCATTAAACTGAACCCTATAAAATCGGACAGCCATTCCGACGTACATACGCAATTAAAGGGCGAGTTAGAGCAATAATGTATTTTTGCACATCGTATTTTTATTTTTTAATGTATTTTTATAATTGTATCCGCGTAGTTTTACATTTCATTCTCTCGAACTCAAAATACAATTTTTACTGTGTGCAGTAGTTTGTTAATATACATCGTGCACCAATTAAATTAGCTATTTAGTTTTATCTGTACTTTCATTAATTTTGACGACTCCAATTTTTTAGGATTATTGAGGACCTTCTGTATTGGGAAAGTCGGTTTTGTGGATTTTATAAGAATTGATGGCACATATGCGTCAATGCGGGATATAAGACATTCATATCTACAGATTTTCCAAAATTTGATTGATTTATTAATCAATTCCGAAATAACTGTATAATTAACCACATTATACCAACATTTAATTTTCAGTTAAAGCAGTATTCTTTAATAAAAGCAGATACATGTAAGTATGAACGCGGCTGCATTTCATTTGCGATGTTTGCAAAAAAAAAAAAGTTTTTTTTTTTTTTTTGTTTCCCAGTGTAAAGAATCTGATGTGCATCAACATTTCACACTCCAGGGTCCCCCGTACCTACCACAGCCTCGTGGTTTAACCGGGATAGGGCCCTGAAGAGCGATCTGTTCTTAATTTTGAACCAGAACCAAGGGTCGAGAAAACCCTAGGCCCAGCACCCCCAGAGGTATCGTTTCACTTGGAGGACTTTGTGACCACGACATTTTTAACGCCTCCCAGCCACCATTAATCCAGACGGTGGATCTTTGATCGGCTGGGATCGAACCCGGGTCCCTCCGGACACGAGTTCGATGCCTTACCGATCGGGCCACCACGGCCCGATGTGCATCAACAGCACAATAACATATTCAAAATGAAATTTAAAAATCATTTGTCTTTTCAAATTATGAAATTAATTTTGAACTTGGCGACACACATGCCCGTCGTTGTTACAAGGATTAATCTGGCGCAAATTTCTCTTTTCATAACTGAGTATTCTAGAAGTTTTCAAGCCTAATAGAATCGAGCTTGGGTAATAATTTGTTGTTTGAAATTGGTATGATTGAGCACATTTTAAGGCAAAGAAAATTTTACTTGTAAGCACTGTAAAACACGTGATTTTGAGCTCATGTAAAGTACAAAACGCAGAGAATTTCAATAAGAAATCAATTAAGACATCATGAACATTTTTGAAATTCATAACGATATCTTTCCATAAACAAATTCTTTTAATTCACTCTGATTATTTCTTCAAAAACGAAAAATACCTTTGAATGCAAAAAAAAAGAAGAAATATTAACTAATTAATTTAATCAAACGCAATAATGAAGATATTGATGATGACACATAATGAAATTTGAGGTCTTTCACAATGAAAATATTAATATAGATGTGTTTTTAATTTGATGTTAGATTCAAAAGGGACTCAAAAATATTTATGAATGAACTCGTTTCTATTGTTTAAATAAGTGGGCCTTCTTCACTGATGCAACTTTTTCCACTTTCTTCCATAATGAATTATATTAGACAATGTACAATTCATTGTCGTTCACATGAAGCATACAGTAAAAAAAAAACAACGGTTATCACGCTAGAGTATGAAATTTCGTATTATTTCTTTTTTATTCATTTTAAAGTTATGTTTGAGTCAGAATTAAGTAGAGTTAAAATACAGAATTATTTGTATTAAAAACAAGTTTAAAGGACATAATTGTTCACCATTACTTCAACTAAATTGCGGTTCAAATCCAAAATGGAAAGTAATGGTTTTACGATTTAGTTCATTGTGTGATGCACATAATCATTTTGAAGATAGCAAAGTTCTAGATGCTTCAATTTTGAAAGAAGAAAACAGAAGTAAGATTACCATCAAATATACCCGCTGTTTCACTTACTTCTCGTTTTAGTTTCGTATCTAAATATCAAACCGAGTTGTTAAAAAAACAATAAAAGGATTACAGCTCTTGGTGTAATTATGTGTGCCTTTCTCAAAACTTTCCATAAGTGAACTTGTTGCACATGTTTCCTGTTCTCTCCTCCTTGGTTTTCAACTTTCAACTAGCTCACCAAAGCTTTGCGCAGAGGCAATGTCAATCAATCAGGTTCTACCGAGGCGTGACTATAGCTAGTTGAGACTAGCTTACCAGTTAAAAAAATAAAACACCCTGCAAAAAATGAACTGTTGTTTTAACAATATAATACTGGCAGCCGAGGTTCCAATTTAAAACTGTAAAATACACAGTAATAAACTGTAAATCTAGCAGTTTTACAGTTTCTTACTGTAAAGTTAGAAATTTTACAGTTTATTGCCATAAAATTTAGCTGTATTATACTGTAAAAAAACAGTATAATACTGGCAGTAGAGGTTCCAGTTTGAAACTGAAAAACGCACGGCAATAAATTGTAAAATTAGCAATTTTGCAGTTTATTGCTATAAAATTAGCAATTTTACGGTTTATTACTGTAAAAGTAGAAATTTTACAGTTTGTTACTGTAAAGTTAGCAATTTTTACAGTTTATTGCTATAAAATTAGCTGTATTATACTGTAAAACCAACATTCATTTTTTACAGTGCATTAGCTCTCACTTAAAAAGATTAACCAAAAGAATAATGCATTACAAGAATGAAAATTCCTTTAAATATTTTTACATTCTTGTATATCAAGTTTATTTTTGAAGATTGTGATTGAAACTGTAGAAAAAAAATCGCTCTTTTTAGTTAGATAGTCGAACAGTCAATCGTCATTGTATATCTCAAGCTTTCACGCGTATGCTGACTTTGGTTTTACTTCCTTCACCAAGAGGGAAAAGAAAGCAAAGAAGCTATTGCTTTTTCAGAATCAGAGCCTCAGGAAAAATGTGCTTGTGACTTAAAAATTCAGTAAGTAGCTTGAAAGAAAAGATGCACTTCTTAATGGAGTACATAAAACCAAGCTTATCTGAACTTTAAAATTTATAAGCATGTTTTGCGTCTGTCTTTGAAAACTAATGATTTTTTTTTTTTTTTTAGATGTAGCTTTTAAATAGTTTTCAGCTCATTTTTACCTAACTTCTACATAGAAACCTGGAAGACTTTTAAAATCAGCAGAATATTATTTCAGCTTGGTAAAGGCTATCTTTCCTTTCTTTATTACATCAGTAAAAACCTTAATAAATATGCTTCCAAATACTGTTTTCAACAAATAAGAAAATAGAGGACACAAAGATACTTAAATTAAATTTTTCTCTGTTGTTATTGCAACAAATCACAGAATAATTTTTCTTCTTTTACGAAAAACCCCTACTGGACTTTTCGTTACTAACTGCTATTAAACTCAATTTGACAGTTATTCAAAACGCTGTTACTTCGAAAAATTTCTACGAAATTGTTGTCAGTATGTAAAAGAAACTCCTGGTGCTTTCCTTTCTTGATCATAAATAATTTGGTAGTATAAAATATGCTACAAGTACCGCAATGCTACAAGCTTCCACCATTTGCCTAAAAATAATAGAGAAGAAATCTAAAAAACAGTATTAAAAATTAAGCTAAGTTTTTGAAATTTAATTGCATTATATTATCAATGAATAATTCAGAGACATGCACAACGAAAAGTCTTTTTCCAAATTCAAAAAAATCTTGCAAAAAACATTGAAATTTGTATAATTTTAATTACATTGAAGACTGGGGCACACTCTGTATATGAATAAGCACAGTTCATTTACTTAAAGCAAAAGTTATATAAACTTTTATTTTATTTGTAGCGAAAAAGCTTTTGCAAAATGTCCTGAAGTGTGCCCTCCGCTTTGAAGTTTCGTTAAATGTTCATAAAGAAAAAATAGCTTTGTTAGGTTTTGTTCAGTTTGCTCATAGTTTTTGCTCGTGAAGAAAAAAATCGTTTGAAACGAGTATTGAATCTGCTATCATTATCAAAAACCGATTCTAAGCTGGAAAAATTGTCATGTTTTTCACACTAAAAACAAAAGATAATATTTAGTGCGGAGAATATTTATTTTCTTTCTTTATGCTGGAAAATAAAATATTATTGGAATCACAGGTTAAAATTCAAGAAAAGTCATGCTTTTCTTAAATCTATCAAAATTATAGAAACGTATTATACTTGAAAAACATTCAAAACTGAAAAATCCGGAAAACTAAGTTAAAACAATGGATTTAAAATATCAATTCAAAAATCAATTGAGTTATTAAATACACAAAAGGATTGTTTTTTCCTTTAATTGTAGGATAATTTCTAGAAATCTTTTAATACATCTTGGTGATATAATCTCTTAACTGGAAAATAATTTTGAGCAGGTTTCATCATATTTTACCATAGAGAGAAAATGTTCAGTCAACTTCAAAGCAAAATTCAAGTTTGTTAATCCCTAAGTGTTCAAACATTAGCGATTTAGGGGGGGGACTAAGAAACAAAATTAAATTTATTATCATTTTTTCGGCAACACTGCCGTACTAAGCACAAAAGTGGTATCTGCAGACGATCTCAAACTGAGATATTGCTGTTTAAAGTTTTGCACTTCTACGTATTTGAGTCAAGAGGTACTTTTTCGTTTTTTTTTTTTTTTTTTTTTTTTTTTTTAAATACTTCCCGTTTTCAAATGGTGATAAAACATTGCATTCGAATAAAATACATCGCAAAGAGCCACCTGTTGGCGCTAACTCAATTTTGTTAAAAAGTGCATGCACGACTTTAGTGCTTAGCACAACAGAACAGTAATAATAAGTCGTTTTAGAACAGCTCTTCCATCGAATATTAACATCGAAGGAAATAGATCTATGGCTAATGAATCCTTTTGATATCGAATCCATAAAAATCTCTTTCAGAAGAAACATCGTGTCACACAGTGTCGTGTTCAAATGGCACAGAAATATTGCACAACTTGTCAGGCAGCATCCGTTACACATTCCACCCCGCAATCTTCGGATGAAAGCTAGTATCGCCCTTTTCCTCACCCAAATCGCGTTTCCCAAATTCGGAATCGGGGCTTTTAACAAGACGCCGACTTCACGGTCTGGGAATCCAGCAAATAAATACGCGACCGATCGAGGAGACAGCTGGAAAAATCTTTCTTTACCTCGTAAGATTATGACCGATAAGCATGGAAAATATTTTTAAACGCGGATCTGAGGCTTCGCATGACGGGATCCGTTGGCGTATTTTCCTATCTAGGCAAATAGGAGAAAGTTTTCGGACATCCTTCGGGAAGATGATTACGAATATTCACATGGTGTTGCTGTATAATGAGAAATTGTTTTTGATGCGCCAGGGTGGTGTTCAGTGTTCGATGTCTCCGTTGATGTCTTATTACATCATGAAAGAAGACACTAAAAAATGAATGCTGGTTATACAGTATAATACAGCTAATTTTATAATAATAAACTGTAAAAATTGATAATTTTGTGGAAATAAACTGAAAGATTGCGACTTTTACCGTACTAAACTGTTAAATTGCTAATATTACAGTGATAAACTGTGAAACTACTAATTTAACAGTTTATTAAAGTGCATTTTACGGTTTTAAACTGGAACCTCTGCTGCCAGTATTATACTGTTGCTTTTACAGTATAACACAGCTAAATTTTACGGCAATAAACTAAAATTGCTGCCTTTACAGTATAAAGAAACTGTAAAATTGCTAGTTTTACAGTTTATTACTATGCATTTTACAGTTTTAAATTGGAACCTCGACTGCCAGGATTATACTGTAAAAACAACAGTTCATTTTTTTCAGTGGAGTTGAAATCTCCCCCCCCCCCCCCCACACACACATCTGCAAGAACGTTTAAACCTTATCCCCTAAAAACGAAACATTACGTTCATCCTGCTGGCATTTATCAGTTGTCCAATAACTTGTATTTAATATTGAAAGCATCTTTTTACTTTCTTCTATATCTAATACTAGCAGTACCCGCACGGCGATGCCCGTGCAATAAATGTAAAGGAAGTTAACTAAATAAAGTTTAACTCACTCTTAAGACTTTTCTTCTTTTCGTGTGTGTGTGTGTGTGTGACTAATTTATTTATTTTTAGCGAAATTTTTACGTTTCAATATGGAACTTTTGACACAACTGTAGAGCCAAGATTTTGGAAAACTCTCAACGACCACAGCAATATTGCCCTTGAAATTTAATATAATTCACCGATTTAACCGTAATTTCAATGTAAAATTGGTCTCCAAATCTAAATTTATTAACATAGGGAACCGATTGTATCAGGTAGATCAGCCACAACCATTTTTCCATGATTTTAATGTGAACATTAAAAGGAAAGAAATATAATGTCTTTCGTACCATCTCTTTGAAGTGATTACAATCTAACAGTGACCCTCAAATAATCAAGATTTCACTGGCCGGGAAGTTTGGAAAATTTCCCGGTTAACTGAACAGCGGTGTTACAGAAAATGTCAGAATGGAACTATTATTATTAAAAATTTAGTGATGGCGGCATTAAATACATGTTTTAAACATGCAATAAAATACGCTTTAAACTGCAAACAACTACTGTTCCTTCCCAGACCGTTTTATTTTTCTTTGAGTTGGAGAAAGTAGTGTTTCACTGGCTGGGAGGTTTGGTAAATTTCCTGATTGTCGCCAAACTTTACGACGCCAAATGCGAAGAGGAACTGAATAGACATCCCTAAATTTTTAACAATGATAGTTCCATTGTGACATTTTCGGGAACCCCGAATTTTGAGGGAGTCAACTTAATAAATTTAAATTCACTTTAACCTCCTCTGAAGAAAAAATATTATATCCTTTAGTTCAAATGCGCTCCACAACCTTTTAAATTCCACTTAAAGTCATGTTAAAGTTTAAATCAATTCGCCAAATAAATATAAGAGACAGAAAGTTAAGTAAGTAACAGGAGATATTAATTAATCAAATTGAATAAATTTTCAAGGCTTAAATCTATACGCAAATTTAAACCACAAAGTAACTTCAGGGACAAAAGAGCAGCTGATCAGGAAAATGGCTCTAGTGTTTCAGTTCTGCGTAGAGTTAGGCCTTGAAAATTGACTAAATTTGATTAATTAATATCTCCTGTCCTAATTAACGGACAGAAACGTGCTCAAAATTTTCTTTTTCAGAAAAAAAAACCCTTTCCAACGATATATAATGTTTTGGGGTGGGGCGAGGTTTTCCCCCCTCAATTATGGCGGATACACCAAAAATGAGACTAATTAATTAATTTAAAAATAACTAATTCGAATTAAAAAATTTGGGCTTCGAGGTGCACGAGGGCGGGGTACGTTCGAATTTTTGAGCCAAGTTTCAGGTCTGTAGGTGCTGTGGGGGCTTCTGGCCAGCGGTTATACAAACGTACAAACGACAAACGAACACCGTCATCTTTATATATATATAGATATAGAAGAAAGTATTGGTTTCGTGAAAATTTTCGAATGTCGAATTTTGACGGATTTGCACGTTTTGAGGTGCGCTGAATCCATTTCAACCATTTTTGGAAAATGTCTGTCTGTCTGTGTGTCTGTGTGTGTGTGTGAGTCTGTATGTGTGTGACCAGTTTTTGTGGCCGCGCTAGAGCAAAAACTACTGAATGAAATCGAACAAAAATTTTTGCACATATGTACAACCATGTGAACTGGTGCACCTGACTTTTTTTAGCGAATTCCTCCAAGGGGGGTTGAGCAATCGCACGTGTTCTGCGCGGGGGTGATTGCTATATCTCAGGAAGTAACCGGCGGAATCAAACGAAAATTGGTCCATAGGTAGACCCTACTGAGTACAGGTGCTGATTCAATTTGTTTGTCAATATCTCCAAGGGGGGTGGAGCAATCGCACGTGTTCTGCGCGGGGGTGATTGCTATATCTCAGGAAGTAACCGGCGGAATCAAACGAAAATTGGTCCATAGGTAGACCCTACTGAGTACAGGTGCTGATTTAATTTGTTTGTCAATATCTCGAAGGGGGGTGGAGCAATCGCACGTGTTCTGCGCGGGGGTGACTGCTATATCTCAGGAAGTAACCGGCGGAATCAAACGAAAATTGGTCCATAGGTAGACCCTATTGAGTACAGGTGCTGATTCAATTTGTGTGTCAATATCTCAAAGGGGGTTTAGCAATCAAAAGTGCTTATTTTGTCATTGCACCTACTGTATCTCGGGAAATATTGCTGCGATTTGAATGAAATTTGGAATAACACTAACCCAATATGGAAGCAAGCATCGATTAAATTTTGGCGCCAATCGCCCCAGGGGGAGGGTGGGATGATTTTTGCGCTTAGTCAACAATGCGAAAAATTAATTCATTAAAAAATCGCTTTCACGCTATTTAATTATCAAAACAGCTAAAAACTTTCAATGATTTGAAATTTTTAACTGTTGCCAATTTCTTTTTACTAACAAATAAAATGTTTGCAATTAATCTAAACAAGGCTTTTGCAATGATTTCCAATTTCGCTCATTGATTCTGCATTTGCAGGGTTATTACGATAATTGGGAAATTGTAGCTGTCTCCAATTACTCAGGCGAGTACGTATTTTATTTTGTAACCGGAATTCATAAGATAGATATAGAAGAAAGTTTCGTGACGGCCACGACAGCTAGTTTTTTTATTTTTTTTATTTATTTATTTATTTTTTTTTTTTTTTTTGAAAAATAAGAAGGAGAGAAATATCGTGAAGAGAAACAGCGTGATAAAGCAAATTCTAAGCAAATTGATGCTTATTAGGATGATCCAAAAATAAAAGTTTCGTAAATATTATCCTCTACAAGCGTACCCTTGTTCCATATGGTATTATAATAAAGAGGAATAAATCAAGTGAATCGGTCAATATTTAGTGGTCGCGAATTAGTTTTCGCATTCCAATTTAAAAGTCCTGTAATTTAACTATTCATAATAACATCATGTGAATATCATGTGTAAGGTTTTTATTTCAATATTTCATTCATTTTATGCACTTCTTGAACTATTTGTTTTGCTTTTACTCTGTACACTTCCATATTACATATTACAGTAATGTTCGTAGAAACTTATTTACTGTTGGTAAATTTAATCGTCATAGTTCCTTATTGAAGATCTACTTTGAAAAATAATATTTAAAAAATATATTTTTCCCGCCGATTAATCGACAAAAAATTGCCGATCATAGCCGATGAATCGATACTGCGGATTAATCAGTGCATCCCTTGCAGAAATCCATCCTTTTTGAAAAATCTAAGTAAAATATTAAAATTACTTTTTACTTTCTTCTCTATCTAATATATAGAAGAAAGTATTGGTTTCGTGAAAATTTTCGAATGTCGAATTTTGACGGATTTGCACGTTTTGAGGTGCGCTGAGTCCATTTCGACCATTTTTGGAAAATGTCTGTCTGTGTGCCTGTCTGTGTGTGAGTCTGTATGTGTGTGGCCAGTTTTTGTGGCCGCGCTAGAGCAAAAACTACTGCATGAAATCGAACAAAAATTTTTGCACATATGTACCACCATGTGAACTGGTGCACCTGACTTTGTTTAGCGAATTCCTCTAAGGGGGGTGGAGCAATCGCACGTGTTCTGCGCGTGGGTGATTGCTATATCTCAGGAAGTAACCGGCGGAATCAAACGAAAATTGGTCCATAGGTAGACCCTACTGAGTACAGGTGCTGATTCAATTTGCGTGTTAATATCTTGAAGGGGGGTGGAGCAATCGCACGTGTTCTGCGCGGGGGTGATTGCTATATCTCAGGAAGTAACTGGCGGAATCAAACGAAAATTGGTCCATAGGTAGACCCTACTGAGTACAGGTGCTGATTCAATTTGTTTGTCAATATCTCCAAGGGGGTGGAGCAATCAAAAGAACTTATTTTGTCATTGCACCTACTGTATCTCGAGAAATATTGCTGAGACTTGAATGAAATTTGGAATAACACTAACCCAATATGGAAACAAGCATCGAATAAATTTTGGCGCCAATCGTCCCAGGGGGAGGGTGGGGTGATTTTTGCGCTTAGTCAATAATGCGAAAAATTAATTCATTAAAAAATCGCTTTCACGCTATTTTTTATCAAAACATCTGAAAACTTTCAATGATTTGAAATTTTTAACTGTTGCCAATTTCTTTTTACTAACAAATAAAATGTTTGCAATTAATCTAAACAATGCTTTTGCAATGATTTCCAATTTCGCTCATTGATTCTGCATTTGCAGGGTTATTACAATAATTGGGAAATTGGAGCTGTTTCCAATTATTCGGGCGAGTACGTATTTTATTTTGTAACTGGAATTCATAAGATAGATATAGAAGAAAGTTTCGTGACGGCCACGACAGCTAGTTTACCTAAGTCTCTATGCTGAATGCATCATTACAAATAGTTAACAGCGATTGTTTACTGCAATTAAGAGAAAAATTACTGATTGAATAATATACATACAATGTTAATGAAGCTTAAATAAATAATCATTGCTTTAAATCAAACAAAAATAATAGTTCATAACTCAGTTAATTTCATAATTATAACATCATAAAAAAAGGGCTAAAACAATTTTAACCTTAAATATTTAATTTTACTTTGTTGTTAAACAAAATGCCTTAAGGTATTCCTAAGCTGTGCATTATTACAAAAAAAAATCCTCTTAGTATATAAAAGTTCAAAAAACTAATATTGTTAAAATGCACATAAGTAACATAGTTTTTTTACATACAATGAAGTACAATAAAGTGCTTTTAATTTTAAGAAAATTATATTAAAATTGAAATCTTAATTTCATAACAAATAAAATGCTTCACTCTTTAATTGCCAATCAAAACCAAAGTATTAAAATTAAAAATTTAGTGAAAGATGTATAGCTAATGGCTTTTTTTTCATCAGGAATGAAATTGTTTATAACTCATTCATTTTGCTTGAAAAATGATAAACTTCCAATTTTCTGAATTTGTTCAATCAGACTATTCAATTAAACAATGACCTTCATCAATATTGAATCTATAATGTGTTTTTTTTTTTTTTTTTTTTTTTTTTTGAAACAAGCTGAGAAAAAAAATTTCAAAATATATTCATAATCTTTGTAATGTTTTACATTTTTGGTGCACATATTTTATTACTCGTTTTATTGTTTTATTGGTATAAATATTTTAATATTGCCAGCCGGTATTTTTATTGATGTATAAGCAAAACATCAATTGAAAAGTAGCTTTAAAAAGTTAAATTTAAAAAAAAATTAAACTTTACATTTGAAGCTACTTTCATCGAAGTCAACCTTATTCATGTGGATTTCCACCAAATTCAAGCAATATCAGCTTTCGAATTTCATCTTCAGTTTCACCTAACTGTTCAAAAGGGAACGAAATATTCCAATCAATCAAAACTTGAAGCATGGGAATGAGTCTCTTACAGCATTCTGAAAGTATTTTTGAGGCATCCTTTGAATCGAACTTTAAAAATCCATTCGAAGAAACACATTCAGACAGTTTTCCCCGTGTCTCATAAGCCAATTTTCTTAATTTCCTTTTGATTTTTTTAAGTGATTTAAACATTTATTCGAATAATTTAATTTACTTCTCTAATTTTTGACGAAACTTCAAAAAAAGAGGAGGTTTTCAGTTCGACAGGAATCTTTTATTTGTTTGTACACTGCAAAAAAAAAAGTAAGAAGGTTTTTGTTAGAAGGTGTAACATTTACACGACTTCTGGGGTAAGCTGTTCGATTTTTAAAAAACTCTGATTATTGGAGGAAAGTTTTACGCAGCCTATGTTAAGTTCCACTGAGGGTTAAAATTGCTAGGGTATTATTCAAAGCGCATCGGGGTTCGATCCCATCATGTGTAATTGAAATAACTTGTGAATTTGAGTGAAGCTGTTGAGTAGAGGGAAGACATGAACCTGACGAATATTAAATAAAGAGTAATTTAGAGTAATCTTCCAGCCTGATGACTGCTCTTTTTTCTTCTCCTTTCTTTTGACAGAGAATTCTGGTGAACTTGACATACACAGAAATTGGTGAAACGTTACGCTATAGTTACATCATCATGGTGTAACTTTCCACAATTCACATGTTACTGTACACTAGATATATCGCTTGAGTTACCTATCGGTTGAGCAGTGGAAGCAGCACTGTTGCCACCGTATTTATGCAGTAAGATTACACGAAATTTTTAACAGTGTATGTTCTCCGATTACTTGAGAACGTCTGGACCAATTTCGAAAATATTTTTTCTGTTCGAAAGGATATACCTTTCAGGTGATCTCACTGTTATCAAGTCCAGGTCTGATAGTGGAATCCAGAAGAAATCGAAGAACTCTTTAAATTTATGCTCACACTAAAAGCGATTGATTCTCACACATAACATCGTACTTATCGAATCGACTTTGATAATTCTTTTTTTGATGAATAACGGGGTTGGCATAATTCAAGTCCCATCCCTTTGCTTGATCATATTTGTTCGTTGGAAAAAAGGTATGGGTAAAAACAGCAAATTTTCCCTATCAAATGATTGAATATGAAGCGCATCATGAAAGTAAGTGGTTGCCATAAAACAGTAATATTAATAGCAATTGCAATGAAGATTTTGAGGGGACGATTTTCTGAAGCCAAGATAAAATTGATTTCCTACTATTGGTGCAGTGGTGTTTTTATCTTCATCGATAACGGGGCCAAGTACAGAGATATACGAGTTATATCACGAGTTACGTGAAACGTATTTTTGAGAAATAGCCATTAGTTTCGAAAACCGATAACATTAAAATGGTTCTAATCAAATTAGCGTGCAAATAATTCCAAGACAAAGACACAAATTTGTTTTTAGTGTCAATCACTCAAAATGTTACACGCGTTGAAATGGTGTTTCTTTTTAATTATTTTTATTTATTTATTTATTTTAATATGGAGTATTTATATGAAAAAAATAAAGTGAAGCTTTGTGATGGTAACATCATACCACTTTTGAAACACATTAACACTGAGAAGAAGGAAATAAGTTAATTTTAAAGAAAAACAAAAAAGCCACAGGTCTTCAAAGAAAAAAAAAGAACTAAAAACCAAAAAATAATTTGCTCCATTTACATACGATTTCCTACTCGAGCCTATGAATTAGATTTTTATTTTACAATTCAGCACAAAAATTATCTGAACAAAGCACCTACTTACAAAACAAGCACCAACTTACTAAAATTAACTATTTTAGTACCCCACCAACTATATTTGTTGTTTGAGAGACGTGGGGAGACTAACAAGCAATTATGGAGATGTTCTACATTTGGTTAAAATTAGATGAAATATTTTACCCTATTCTAAAATATTTTAACAGCTTAAAGTAATTCAGCCGTGGTCCCCTTCACGAAGTTCATGGTTCTCTTACTTTGATTTTTTTTTCACTTTTTTTCTGTGTCCCCCGTGACTTTTCTTGTTGCCCCTCAAAGACAGCTACATAGTCCCCTTTGTGAAACTGCTCTAGAGTATTAATACATGATGTCTGAGAAATAGAATAAGATAAGGGAATGGATTGTTTTCATTTTCATTCGTTTTTGTGCTATTTTTCAAGCATTAAAATTCTATTTCGTTAACTTTACTTGTGTTTGTTTTTCAGAGAAGTTTCCTTTTGAAAGTTTTAAAGAAAAACAAATAGTTACTGCCTAGGGGAAATAACACTGCTGAAAGCATTGTAGACCGTGTGAAGCATTCTATTAAAATAATGAGTTCTTTTAACGGTTCTAAAAGAGTTGTACACCTTCATATTTCACAAAAAAAACATGAGACAAGATCATTACAGAAAAGTATAGCGAATTTTCTTGATTCCTGGAAGGAGAAGATAATAATTTAATGTAAGATGCTACGCCTAAAACAGGACTAATATATTTTTAGGAGATAGTAATACCCTAGTTTTGCCTTATCCTTATAATTCTTCTGACGTAGAATTAGTTTATACTTTATGGAAATTTGCAAAACTTCGTACTTTTATAAGAAAAAACTACAACAAAGTGACAATTAATCGTCATCCTGATTAATCGACTGGCCGATTAATGTCAGGATGATCATTTTCAATAATACCAATTTCACAATCACTGCTTTTTCTTTTTATTATTAACTCTTTTACTATTCTGATTCTAGAAATAGTTACTAATTTATTTCTGGGAGAAGATTTATTTTTCTCCATTTTCCAAACTTTTCCTCAAAATAATTTTCAAATTGTATCAATTTCTTTGAATCATCTTTCAAATTATTGTTAATAAAATTTCATTAACACATAATGTTTATATTAACTAGACATGAAAATTATTTAGAAAATAGGAGGAAGCCCTGGTGAGCACTCTAATTTGATAGTGCCAATTATTTATTTTTCAATTAATAGTAACCATGTAAATCAAGATTTAAATTCCTTGTGAAAATCAGAGGGTATCTAAAAGCACTATGCTAAAGAGAAAAGTATTCACCCTATGAAAAATGTCGCAATATTGTCTATATGCGTATGTTTATTCAAATTAAAAAAATAGTTTAAAACAAAATTTATATCAACTGTACGGATTTATTATTATAAATATATGTTTATACATTTCATTCCTTGAATTACTTGCTTTGTTTTTAATCACTACACTTTCACATAACAAGTTATACTTATGCTTGCAGAAAATTATTTATTTCTTATTTATAAATTTATTCTTCGTTATATTTTGTTCATCTCATACTACTTACTGTAATTTTACTTAAAACTTATTTTTTTTTCGCCGATTGATTGGCGAAATTCCGCTGATTATAAATTAAAGGAAATACTCATAGTTTTGCATTCCAATTTAAAATTTCAGGAATTAAATTTTTCGTACCAATGTCATATGAATACCATCTGTGAGGGTTATCTTTAAGCATTCCATTCAGTTTTATACTCAGTATTAACTATTTGTTTCATTTCTTCTATGTATACTTTCATACTAAAAGTTATGGAATGTAGAAAAAAAGGATTGTAGAAAATTACATTTATTTACTCTTAATAAAATTATTCGTCATAGTTTCTTGGTAAAAGTATACCTAAAAAAACATATTTTCAGTTTTTTAACCGTTTATAGATAATCTGTACTGCCGATTAATCTATACACCCCTAATATTTATATTCTAGATGAAATGCTTGCGTATTCTCACATTAGTCTTTTTCATTAAAGACACACAACATAATTCATTAACTAACAATTATTTTTAAAAATAAAGCATGAATTTAAAATTAATATTTATATTGACTTCAAGGAAAATTAGACCCAAAGTCACTATTTTTTCTATTAATACTCACTAATCTGTTTCTACTCGTGAATTCAGACTAACAGAAACATTTCTCTTTGGTGCATTGACAAAAAAAAAAAGGAAGTTTTATAGAGGAACGCACTTCTTTTCTATTTCATTTTTTTTTCTTTTTTAATTTAAAGCTCTTCTGCACTGCACTTTTTTGGAGATGGATAAAACGGCGGACTATCTGCATAAGCGATATCATCAAGTGAAGTGCAATTCAACAAGGACTTAATGCCATAAAAAAAAAAAGAATTGATTTGACATTACACCTTTTAATAAAGTTTAATTTCGCTTCTTTGCACTGGAAACAAGATTTGTTTTTATAAATCTTCATTTTTAATACTTTTACCTGTAAGCGTGAGATCTGATAGCAAAGGAATAGTCCAGTTACTTCAAAAAAAAACGGTGTTTCTTCGGAATAATTTCAAGGTAAAGTTTTTTTTTCACAGAGCTTTGTCATATCGCTCTTAAATTAATTTGTGTGAAGTATGTCTAAAAACATTACGTCCAAAAAGCACTGTCGTTGTATTTGATAGCTATTCTTATTCAGATAAAAGTGTCAAAACCATGGAGTAACTTCGACAATGCTGCAAAGCAGCATTAACTTAGATCCTTTCTGATCAAAACATGATTTCGACTGTTAGTCAACTTCCTCGCGAACTCAAAAAATAAAAGTAGATTGATCTCTTTGGTAACTAAAAAATTTCAAACCGTTAATTTTTCTGTCAAGCAAGCAAAAGGTGATGCTGATGGGCTTATTGTTGAAACAACGCTTATGATTGCGAAAACTAATAAAAATGCTACTGTTATTGTTGGGGAGGATGTCGATCTATTGGTAATCATGGTAGCACGAACTCCACCCAACCTAGACATTTTATTCCACAAGCCAGGAGAAGGAAAAATAGAGCAGAAGATTTAAGTTTTTACTACAAAATACTCTTAGTTACGTTTGTGACACATGTGACACATAAAACCCTTCCTGGCTCAGAAACTATTAACTGTATCAACACGATTCTGTTTTCATTCGACTCAGCGCGAAAAATACTAAAAACAGGCACCCCACTTGCATGCATACTTAAAGAAATATTTTTAACCCCCTCCCCCCCAAAAAAAGGGGGGGAGTACAGCAGATTGTCGGGAACTTTTGAGGTTTTACTTAAAACGACACAAGAAAGCTTTGTGGGAAAAGAAACTTCGGCCTAAAATTATTCCAAAGAAAAGTGCTAAAGTTACTAGACTAGAAATGATACGATGATGACCATTGAAATTATTTGCTGAAGATCTGAAAAAAGGCATTTTTCATTATTATTAATAAATCTCATGTTTGTTACGTAACTTGTATTTTTATTTTTCATAGTTAATTTATTTACACATTTTATACATGTTTTGCATTTAATTTCTCGTGGAATTTTTCATTTTCTAATCTTGGAAATCTTTTAAGTTTCATGAATATAAAAACCAATTAATTTAAACTACACCTGAAACAATAAACAAAAATGATGTTCGAGGTTTCTTTTAATTAATTTAAAGTTTACATTAAAAAATCTTTTCAATAAAATCGGATTTTTTTTTACAACGTTTCGTTATATCGCCATCTAGTGCACCATTCTAAAACTAATTCACTCTTACAGAAATTGGATAAAATAGCTGATTCTCTGTAGCGTTGAAAATGAAAAACATTCTGAAAATTATTATTGTGTTTGAAATAAAATTAAAATAATGATTTGAAACAAATTGAGTAAAGTAAATACAGTGAAAATTTACTCCTAATATTTTGTTTAAAATTATTATTTTAATGCAATAATAATAATGTTTCTCCCAATAAAAATTTCAGCAAGAAACATATAACTCGAGAATCCAGAATGATGCTTATAACTTTCAGTAACTGTTCGGCGACATTTATGCTAATTAACAAATTTCCCAGTTTTCCATATACGACAATGAAGTTTTAAAAAATGTTTCCCATTATTTTTTTCTAATTAACTTTATTACAAAAATAATAAAATCGAGCAATCGAACTCTTGCCCTGAAAATTCTACATTCAATCATTTTACTCTGAAAAAACGGGAACAAATGTAAAAATGATTCTGAAAAAAATCTATATAAAAACTCACACACACACACACACACACACACACACACACACACACACACACACACACACACACAACTGTTAACTAATGGACATGCGGCTCACTTTAGGGGACACATTTTGGTAAAACTCGAGAAAGAAAAGGGAGTCTAAAAAACATGAAAGGAAGCTAAATGTATTGAAAAAAATTTCATTAAAAAAATCGCTTACAGAAAAAAATGAAATAAATATTTAAAAAATCAAAAATTTAATAATACCATTTGTGTGGAATATGTGTGCTTGTTGTTCGGGCTGTCTACTTGTTCTACGTTAATATTCATCAACAATTTTACTTTACTGAAACATAAGGCCGAATATTAGAATAAATTTGAGAAACATTTTGTTCTAACTAAAACTTACTTTCGGAATGAAGGAGAAATACAGTAAACTCACAATTGTTCACGGAATAGGGTGACACCGTATCTGCGAGTAAGTGAATACCACGGATAATCCGAAAAATATCTAAAAAGCGATATTAGTGTACACTGTATACAGTAGCAAAGGGAAAAATAATAATAACAATAACACTCGAACATACATTTCAATTACAGCGAAAAACTAACACTGAATGAAAAAAAAAATTCTAAAAGACATAGAAACGAACAATAATAATAAAAATAATTATGCTCCCACTTTAACGACCCACGAAATGCAAAAAAAATTTTTACCAAAAATGTATTTTTTCCCGTGCATGTTTTGTAAAAAATTTTTAAGCATTTCGCCTCAAAGGACTCAACTGTTCTGTTAAGTACAAGAATAAAGTATGACATTGGCAAAAAAAATATTTCAATATGCTGTTGGCAGAGGAAGTTATGACCATTTGAATATCGGTAAAAAAGTCATTTTTCATATTTCAGCCTTACGCAACTAAAAGCACGTTGAACTTTCCTCGGCTATTTATACATTATTTTAAAGTGCTTACACTGGTCTTTCAAACGACACTACTTTTGCCGCGGCAACTGAAATGTACAAGCTGTTTTTGGACCTCAAAAACACTAAAAAACGTCAAAAATGCCTTGTGTTGAGGGCCTTCACTGACTTCACGGCAACAACTTACCTCAAATTTAACATTCATTTTGTAAAGTTTCAACCTTCTATATTCCATATAGAAAAAGAAAGTTGGAGTTCAACAGTTCCTGGTAAGAGTTTTGGCTCACAGCACAGTAACTACTATGTCTTGAAATTCCGCTTAATTTTTGATGCCGCACCTTCACACCTTTAGGGGTCCATAAAAACTAAACAACTCAACTTTAGAACAAAACATTCTGGATTCGGACTTTCAATAAGATAATAAACATTTGGTAAATTTTCGGAAAAAATCTGAGAGGTCATGAATCACCTCATAATGCTAGGCGTGACAGTTTCTCAGATTCTTGCTCTTAAAACAAAAACATAGTTAAGAAGTGAAATTATTTTTAAAACATTTTTTTCAAGATTATTATCCAAATATAATTTTTAGACGTCTTTCAAAGGACTGCCGTAACACGACGTATAAATGAAAACGATGTACAATTGAAACATGGACAAATTACTTTAATTTCTACAAAATAAACCTTACTAAGGTCAATTTCTGTAAATATAACAGTTGTGATAGTCTAATAAAGGTTTCTATATATTTGATATGAATTGGTGTGTTTTCGACATTAACTTAATTTTAAAGTAACGTTTTCACGTGAAATAAATCATACCTTGTTTTGTATATCATCAGTATACTTACTGCACATAGCATGTATATGTAAATATATCCCTAATATACGTAAAACTACATTCAAGTTATTGCAATTGATTTAAAATTAATTTATTCTTGTTTGACATGCTGATTGAATGTGTTTATAGCCTTATAAATTGAAAAAGTCCATGAAAAATTGTCCACTATTGCTATAGTAAATGAACTAAGCTTCCCACCTCCCCTTTATTTCAACTTTCATTCCTACTAGGGATGCAACGTATAGTAATTTGGGCCAAATACCGATTACCGAATATTCGGCCACAACCAAGGTACAAACCTTCTTATATTTTAAACCTAAGAGTGGTATGTTTCAATTATACATGTATCTGAACAACAGAATGCCACATTAGAATTTACATTTTTTAAAAATTGTGTCATAAAAATGAAAAATGCTTAAAAATGCCATAGGAAAAAAAGTGCGGGGTGTATCGGAACGCTTGGTTCTGTTGTTCCAATTCAAACTTATTTAAAGGAAACTGTTTGAAAAATCAAGATTCTAATCCCAATTCTTCTAGTCAAGACAAGGACAAGGATTTATTGCTGTTTATCCCTTCTCGTGAGCAACTAGATCTTAGAATGACAGAAAGTTGCAGATTTAAAAAGATTTTTGCTCCAGGAGACTTCTTTTTACTTAAAATACATGGGGGAAAGTCATACAGACTTTATGTAGCAAAAGTCCAGCATACAGACAGTGATGAATGAGTGGGAAAATCTTACAGGATAATCCCCAAAACCCAGAGATTTCAAGAAACTAAAGAAAAGGCAACGTTCATTCTAGAAGATGTTATGAAAAAACTTAAGCCAAGCCGCAACTGGTAGTTTTAAGGACAAAAAATACATATTTGTGAACGATATGAGTGACTTCAATTTATGTTACAGCTTTGTATTTCAATTCAAAAGCATTTCTTAAAATTAATTTTAATTTTTTATAAGTTCAAAATCATTTTGAATTTTGACAAATCATAAACGTTTACTTGTATAGAAAATAAATTTTTATTTGACAATAACTATCTGTTCTTATTCTTCCCCATCAATATTACTCATGTTTGTGAGACCTATTACAGGTTAAATTGAAAAAAATACAAATTTCAACATGTGTTCCGATTGACCCCTATCAGCGGGGTGATTTGGAACACCCCTAAATTCCTATATATATAAATAATAATTGTTCGAAATGTTTTGTCTTTGCTTTGAATATCAAAAGCAAAGCAAGACCGAAGTTTTTACCCAAAAAATCAAATTAAAAAAAAACAATCTTTTAACTACTTTTTTTACAATTAAAGCTGAAAAGTGTTCAGATTCACCCCATTTTACGGTATTTATTTTTTAAAAAGTAGCGGAGTAGCGACTACAATTCAAAAGTAGTTTGTAGTCGATACATTTAAAAAAAGTAGTTGTAGTTGTAGTTGTAGTTAACTACATTTATAACAAAGTAGTTGTAGTTGTAGTTCGCTACAAAAGAAATGTAGTTTTTCCAACCACTGAATAAGAATGAGACGGGACTTTATGAAAACGATTTATAAACGCAAAAGACGTGTAAATGAGTCTTTACAGTATATACTTAATCCCTTCTTAGCTCTTAAGCGGCCTACGTCTTGAATCAGCCCTGTGATGCTTCAGCGTTTTACTTAACCTTTTTTGATGAATAAACTGATAAAAATTTGGAAAAAAAAAAACTGAAGAGCTAACTTTAAAATTAAAAAGAAGGAAAAATAAGTTCTAGACATTTAAAAAAATATTACATTAAAAAAAACAGTAAAATTTGTATTATGTGTGATTTACTTATGATAATAATATAAACAAAAAACAGGTTATTATAACTGCTCTAAATATATAAAGAAACCTATAAGAAGCATTCCAGAATTTTTTTATAGGTAATCAGAAAATTAGAAAAAAAATTATCCAATTAAGTGTTAATATTATTATTTTTCAGGGTTAAAAAAAGTTTTAATGTGTCCCGCGCATTATTCTACCGACCAGAGCCGGTCAACGAGATTAAATGTACAGAACCTCTCATATGGATTATGATCAAAAAATGCTCCATATGACTATACTTCCTTCACTGTTCACACAACACCAACAGCAACAGTAGCAATTTAAAATACAATTTATTGTTTAGGTTCTTTTTTCAGTTTTTAAAAAAGTGGAGACACGAAAAAAAAAAGAGCGGCGAGAGAGAGAGAGAACAAATTTGCTTCTGCTCGCCACTGGAGGCCACAAAAATTTCCTAATCGTGATCGTTATGGACCACTAATTTTTTTTTCAGTTTTTATTTTTTTAACACAAATTTAAGAAGGCATTTGTCATAGCAGAATAATGATAGTGGCATTCGTTTATGCGTTGCTCTGAAGATAAATATTTCACTTATTCGCCGAATTTTCCCTAAAATGTAAAAAATTTAAATTAATTTCCTTAAAAAATAAGCATTTTTCTTCACTTTCCTCTTTAATCTTTCGACTTCATTTCTCACGGAAGGCATTTTTTCCGCATGAACTAAAGTTCGGAGAGGGACAATTGTCTATTATGCATCGTTTTAAAGGGAACTGTTTGTAATTAGGTATGTTACAATTATTTGTTTTCTCTTTATCATTGCAGTTAAGTTACAGTAATTGCCAAAACAGTAGTAATATATCCCTTTCATATAGAAACATTCTTATTCGTTCTCTCATTAGAACCTATGTTGCGTTTTAGTAATTTAAATAAGCTTATTCACTTATACGTCTCTCTCACTTATGCGCCTTTTTCTGTTGGTCCCTTGAGCCGGCGTATAAGTGAGAGTTCACTGTATTTAATAATCTAACATGAATATTAGATAAAATTTAGTTTTTACAAATAGCTTTTTTTTTTTTTGAATTGCTAATATACCAATCAAAGGTATGAGACCTAAGTTAGACCATCCCCTATCCATTAAGAAAAGAATCATCAAAATTTGATTCATTCTCAGATCACGCATTATCAGCTAACAAAAAAGGATTGCGGATCAAAATTTCAAAACGCTGTATTAAATGTTTCGCTTCAAAATCTGGCTTAGTAGGCTTTCAACTCTTTTTTCACTTGCCGTTTTAAGAACAAACTTAAAACAAATTTCTTTTCCCCTGAAGTAAACTATCGTAACAAGCAAATATTGATTTTTCAGGATCGAGATTTAAATATCTTTTTACATGATTTTACTTAAGCGAAAGTATAACTAAAAAAGTTATGTATAAACAGTTTTTGCGTTTGCTAAAAACTTTTGTAGTTTTGAGCAGTAGCTTACATAGACTTAGTTGTGCCCCCACCCCCCGCCTCGCAAAATTTGTAACTGCGCCCCCACCCCTGTATTAAACATTTTTTTTAAGAATTCTGTGTAGCTCAAAGTGCAATTATTCTTTATTGTGCTCCTTCAAACCTCGTGCGTCGCCATCCCCCCCGACCCGCCGCCGGGTTTGCGGGGCACTACGTACGCCACCAGTTTTTAGAGTCAAAAGAATCTTGAAATCTGAATTTGAATAATTCAATGTTTGCTAGTTACGATATGTAACCAATGAAATACAGATTTTCTGTTCAATCTGGTATTATTTTTCAATAAAAATACATTTCGTCGATACATTTTTAAGCATTGTACAGCTATCATTTCCTTCCTGTAATTCAGGGCTCCCAAACTTTTTTGTTCTGTGGACCCCTTGCCAAGTTTTCCAGTTTCTCGTAGACCCCTTCCTAGAGATTAATCCAAAAACATGTCACACACTGGAATAATTAAACTCCAGCATTCCAGAAAAGCAAATCAGATGATTAAGTTTCATTCTTGGCTTTCTAAAACAGTCAGATGTAAGAACAATATTTGGAAATGTAACGGGACGAATAAGATATTGTTACAAATCTTGTAAATAGTTGTTGTTTTTCCTGCCTTGCTTTATTTTCATTAGTTTTGGTTTTATCTGGCGACATGTTGCAAATGTATCTGAAGATATCACTTTTATCATCTGTATACCGGCCCTGGTTGAGAGTACAGTGTACTGTTTTGCTACCTAATTGCTAGATGTTTAGCAATTGTTTCCTGCTCATATTGTAAATAGTGTACATACTTGTAAATAAATTTCTAGTTACTTCCTCAAGATTGGAATGCTCATTTGAAGAAAGTTAAAGGTGCTACGGACTCGTTACAATTTTGGCGCCCAAACGTGAGGCATCTTCAAGGACTTTCTTGGAATTATCTGTGAACTTGGACTTTTCTTCCTGAGGACTTTTTGACTTCAGAATTTTATGGTGATTACTCGA